>CM050526.1:45512218-45529718 GCA_027563665.1 Antrozous pallidus
TGCAAACACCACAGTCGGTTTTAGGAAACGTCCGTCGCTGCGAACAGAGGACCCGTAGTCTCAGCAGCCACTTCCCGTTTCCTCCAACCCGCACGCAGCCCCCGGGCAGCCACACTCTGCCTTACGCCGTCATAAACGGCCTGTTCTGGGTGTTTTACGTAAATGGAATCGAACGCGACGGGGTCTTCTAGAACCGGTGTGGTGTTCTCCGGGTGTATCCACATGGCAGTGTTCATCCTTGCTCTGATCCTTTCTGTGGCGGAGTAACAGTCCATTGCGTGGCTGTTTGTGCCATTTATCCGCTCACCCGTGGATGGGCATCGGGCTAACTTTTTGGCTGTTGTGAACATCCGTGTGTAAGTGTTTGTGTGGACTGATGCTCTCCTCCCTCTTGGGTAGATACTGAGTGAAATTGTTGGCTCGTTGTACGATGATAACGCTGTTTGACCTTTTGAGGAACTTCCAGCCTGGTTTCCAGAGCAGCTGCTCTAAGTTCCATTCCCACCAGCAAGTAGGAGCGCTCCTGTCTTGGACATCCTTGCCAACACTGGTTATTGTCAGTCTTTTTTTTAATATATTTTTTATTGATTTTTTATAGAGAGGAAGGGAGAGAGAAAGTTAGAAACATCGATGAGAGAGAAACATCCATCAGCTGCCTCCTGCACACCCCCTACTGGGTATGTGCCTGCAGCCAAGGTACATGCCCTTGACCGGAATCGAACCTGGGACCCCTCAGTCTGCAGGCCGACGCTCCGTCCACTGATCCAAACCGGTTTCGGCCACTCTTTTGTTACAGCCATCCCAGTAGATGTGGAGCGGTATCTCATTGTGTTTTTCTGATTGGCTGTTCTTTTCTTTCTGGTGTGTGTGTCTGTCTTTTCTTTTGTCTTTCATGTATGTACTACGTATGTGTGTAGGCACGCGTGCATTTATATGCATTGTGGTGTGTCTGTCCTGTACAGCCCAGGTGGACGGGAAGCCTGTTTGTGGATCTGCTCCCCTCTCTCTCTGCTCTCTGTCTGTGACGGCTCCCCTCTGTCCCTCTCCCCCGTGGTGTTATCTGTGCGTGTCCTCCGGGCCCAGCTGTTCAAACAGGGTGTGGATCTGGGTACACACTGGCGGGGGACATCTGGCCTTTCATCTGGGCCCACCCCTCACCCCCTCCGGGGGTGTTGCTTCTGCAGACAGAGTATGTGGGTGAACTCTGAGATTAGCCTTCCTCACCCCTTCAGTGTAGGCCCTGCCCTCCTGCCCTCCGGACACACTGCCCCCCGCCCCCCGCCCCCCCCATCCTGCTGTTCGGTTGGCACCGGGGGTGATGCCCGGGAGCCGCAGTTCGCATTTCCCTATTTTCATGTATGTAAACAGGCCTCCTCCCCTCGCCTGTGGGACAAACCTATCTGGGGTGCCGGGGCTTGGATTTGGGGGGGGAAGTGGTGTAAGAGGGGCCCTGGCTTCGGAGTCATTTTTCTGAGAAGTGCCAGCGCTTTAGGGAAGCGGCTTTTCCTCCTCCTCCCACTCCCCTCCAGCCTCATTCTCTGCATCTTGACCTCAGGTAACCCACCCGGGGAAGGCGCTCGGCCGCCTGCCTCCCCTGCAGGAGCCTTTGGGGTGGCACCGTAGGCCCTTCGCCCTCAGGATTGTGGGTGAGAGGCCTTCTGCGGCTCTGAGCCCTGCCCCCGCCCCCCGGCCTGGCTGTGCTGTCCTGCCACCCCCAGCAGTGTCTGGGCCCTGCTCCCCGGCCGTCTCTGCCAGCCAGGCATGGTGCCAGCTGTCTGCTCAGCCGGTGCCACAGGAAAATCTCCGGCCGCCCAGGTTGGGGAGCTCCACGGGGAATGCCCGTGTGCCCGCCGCTCTGTGCCCGCTCACCTGTCTCTCCTCTCTCTGCAGCGTCACAGGCCATGGCCCCCCCAGCCGCCTAGCCGGGGCCCACCTGGGAGAGGCATCCCTTCCTGCACCCCGAAGGCCGGCTCTGCACCTTCCCGGGAAAGCGCCAGCTGGCAGACCCGCTTGACCAAAGGACCAGCCCTTGGGACGTCCCCCGACCCCTGGCCCCCAGCTCGCGCGGGGGCTGCAGGCGGCTGAGGTTGGCCTGCCAGCGCGTTGGACAGCGGCCCCGGGACAGAAAGGGGGGGTGGGCTGACCACCCAAGCCCCCTTTGGGCCCAGGCCCCATGCCCCGAGGAGGGGCGGCCTGAAGCCCGCGGAGCGCCCCGCCGGACTGCCTGCCTGCCTCCTGCCTGCGGCTGCTTGGCATGGCCAGCAACAGCAGCTCCTGCCCGACAGCTGGGGGCGGGCACCTCAATGGGTACCCGGTGCCCCCCTACGCCTTCTTCTTCCCCCCGATGCTGGGTGGACTCTCCCCGCCGGGCGCTCTGACTACTCTCCAGCACCAGCTTCCAGTCAGTGGCTACAGCACACCCTCCCCGGCCAGTAAGTGGGGTGACGGGAGGCTTGGCCTGGGGGTTGTTGGCTTCTGGGGACATCTGTCCGGCTGCAGCGGCGAGGTCTGCTGCGGACAAGGGACACCATGGTTTGGGGGGGGTGGGGCCTCCAGGAGGCAAAGCTCTTGGGCGGATCACGTGCTTGTCTGATGTGGGGGCGGCGGAGGGAGAGAAACTGTTGCTCCGCGGTGCCCCCAGCCCGCTCTGTGCTGAGTCTTTGAGGACCTTATAAATAGCTCCAAGGACTGGCCCCGGCCTGAGGCGAGTAAACAAACCTCTCCACATTTGGTGGAAATGGCAGCTCTGCCGAGCCAGAGGCACCCACCGCCTCCCCTACTCCCCGCGATCCCAGCAGGGGGCGGGGGCAGGCTGTGGAGCCCCCTCCCCCCTGCCAGCGCCGCCCTGTGGGGAGGGCGAGAGGGAGCAGCCCAGGAGCAGCCTGGGGGACAGGGCGAGTGCCCCAGGAGGGGCGCTGGGCGCGGACTCTGGCTGTGGACACATGCGTGGTCTTGGCAGGGCCTGTGTTTTCTCTCCGCCCCCTCCCTCTGCCGTGGGGGCTGCCTGTCTGCTGGGCGGGGGTCTCGGTGTCCGTCCCTGCTGGCCCAGCCAGGTAGTGGGAGGCGGCGGCGGCGCTGGCCAGCTGGCAGCGTCCGGGCCTCGGGCCTGCCAGGCCGCTTACAGTAACTCTGGCCCCCAGGGCCCAGCTGGGCGCCAGGCCAGGGCTGGGGGGGAGGCGGGAGCCAAGCCTTGGCCTGGCCTGGGGCGGGAGGAGGGGCGGAGGCAGCCGAACGGACCGACCGTGGACCGGCATGGCCCGCAGGCCGGCGGGTCAGTCCCCGGCCTGGGAAACGGGTCCCACCTCTCCTGGCGGGCAGGGCCGGGCCGGAGCACCCTGCCCCGGGCGCCCCCCGCCCCTCCCGCAGCCGCTGGCAAGCTGCCTGGCATCTCCGCCCGGGAGCCCGGCCTGGCTGGGTCAGTGCCCCCTTTGCGGTGCGGGAGCAGTGCCCTCTCCCCAGAGGCAGGGAGCCTCTTTGTCCCGGGGCAGGTGCTGGCGGGCGCCCCGCTGCCCGCACTGGCCCGCTGCCACCGCCTCGGCCCCCTTCCTCCCAGGCCCCCCGGCTGCTGGGCGCAGGAGCCGTGTCTGTGCCCCTTTAAACCCCGGGGCAGGGAGGGGGGCAGTCAGGTACTGCCTCAGTTCCCCCCCACCCCCTTCTCACACCTCTGTCTCCTTCCTCTCTGCTGTCTTCCTCACACGGGTGCGCAGGGGGACCCAGTGACCTGGGCGCTAAAGACTGATTCTGGCCTGGCCTCCCCGTGGTGCCAGGTGGTGGCGAGGCCAGGCCTTGGGGTCAGGGCTGCCAGGAAGGGGGTGGCTGTGGTTCTCGGGACCCGCACGGGGCAGTTGCCGTAGCGGCTGTGTCTGCAGGGACTGGGCTCATGTTTCGGCCGTGGATAAGGAGCATCTCCTTCCTGCAGCGGGGTGGGGATTAGGGGAGAAGTGGGGGGCTGTACCCTGGTGTCTGTGGACAACTGGCCTTTCCCCGGGTGCTGGGGGCAGAGTCCCCGACCCTGCCCCCTTGGGGCCACGCTCACCGAGGGTGGAAGGGGGCCGCCGCTGGCCTGCCCGGCCCGGCCCGGTGCCAGGAGAGCGAATGCTCTGCCCTCCTCCGAATGTCGCAAGCTTCTTCCTCTTTCTCAGAGGTGGGTGGGGCAGGCTTCCGGGTCCCCACTTCCCACCCTGGTAACCTTTCCCCCCAGGGTGGGGTGCCTGCATCTCAGGCGAGTGAAGGCTTCTCTGGCTTTCTCCACCCCGGTTAGGCAATGCCCCTTCCGGCCCCTCCCTGCGAGAGCCGGTGGCTTTCCCTGCCCCCCCCCTCCCCCTAACAACAACAGAGACTCCTTCTACCCAGACCCCCGCTCCCCTAACCTTCCCCTTTTCGGGGACCACCTCCCTCCTCCTCATGCAGAGCTGGGGCGGGGCTGGCTCTCAGCTTCGGCAGGGAGGATGGCAGATCAAAATTCCCATGCGTGGGCAGCCTCGCCTTCGCTGCTGCCCCGTTCCTACCTCCTACCGGGAGCACTGAGCCCCGAGGGACTCTGGCCCTCAGCCAGCCTTTTGTGGGGAACCTCCCTCCTCCCACTTCCCACCAACAAAGGTGCTGGGACATTCCTTCTCCCTCCCATCCTTCTCCCCAAGAGGAGGCTGGGCCTTGGGGTCTTGGGTGGCCCCTTCAGAGAGACCTGATGGCCTGTGGAAGGACGTACATATTCTTGGGGTATTTGCCCTGCCGTGCTCGCAGGAAGGTCCCCGAGACGGTACAGGATTCTCTCCCCCAAACCAGCCCCTGGGGCCCGGTCCCCTCCGAGGCCTCCGTGTTTACTGTGGAGGCCGGGCTGTGTGCGCTGTGGTGAGGGCCAGGGCCGTGTGTGTTCAAGGGGTGGGTGGGGTCAAGATTGGGTGCGCGTTGGGAAGGGAGTTAATGGTTTATGGGTACCGGGTGAGAGGGTCAGAGTGGAGTGTGTTTTGGGGAAGTCCAATTGGGGGAGCTGGGGAAGGGGTATCACAGCTTGTGTGCTGGAGGGGCCTTGACTGAGGGCAGAGAGCGTTTCGGGGGGAGTGGCCTGTGGATCATGCTGTGTGTTTGGGGAGGGGAAGGCCTCGAATTCTTATCTAGGCTGGGGGGAACCTAACCTGCCTTTTTTTGGGTTGCTCCCCCAGAAATTCCACGGTGGGGTAGGGTAGTGTGAGTTCAGGCTTTGTCACCCACTTATCTGATGACCTCTCTGAGCTGGCTGCCCGTCTGTCTGTCCAGCGGGGGCATTGCCAGAACTCCATCTCAGAGGGCTGAGATTGGGCCAGGCCTCTGTGCGGGGAGAAGGGGCCGGTCCTCGGGCCTCCTAGGTGGGTTGCTAACATCTGCGGAGCACCTACTGTGTGTGGGACCTTATCTCAGGTTTACCATCTTAATCCTCCCGATCTGGGGGAGGGACGCTATCTCCGTCCACACACGAGGGAGCAGCTCTGGTGGAGGGTGACGCTGCCTCCCTGGCCGGGAAAGTTGGGCTATTTTCCAACAGCTAGATTGGCAGCCGCGGGAGGGCATTTTGAGGGGCACTCCTGGGTGTGGGAAGCCCAGAGGGGCAGTGCCTGTGCCGAAATCCCCCCCTGGCTGAGGCCTGCTTCTGCCTCAGGAACTCCCGCCTTTGCCCAGTAGGGGGCGAAGGCGGCATCCCCCCCAAGCCTCACCCTCTCCTCTCTGCTTCGGATTCTGAGGGCTGGAGGGAAAGAGCGATGATAAGAGGCCCGGGCCAGATCTCCATCCTGTCCTGGAAGCTGCGGATACAATCTGTTCACAACCCCCCCCAATCCACCCACTGCCGCCCGCCCGCCCGCCCGCCCGCGGGAGTTTGCAGAGCTCCGGCAGCCTTCCCCCAGCTCCAGACAGCGCTGCAGGGACAGAGTGTAAAAACCACGGTTGTTTCAGTGTGTGGGGTGGGGGCGGGGCAGCTGGAAGCAGGCAGGAGCGGAGCCGGAAACGGGAGCCCCGAAAGATTGGCGCCGTCTTTCCCTTTCTGTCCCTGCACTCGGGGTGTGTGCCCAAGACTGGGGCATGGCCCTAGGGCCTGGGACCCCGGGGAGATGGAGGAAGGGGTGTGCCCTTCTCCTCTGCCACTCTCCCCATTGCAGGCTGCATCCTCCCTCCCGCCTACTCTTTCCCTGGACGATATAGGAGGGCAGCCCAGGGGGAGGGGGTACCACTAGCCATGCCTTTCCTGGGATCCAAAATGTAGCGTCAGCCGGGACGGTTGGTAGGATGGGATTTTGAATGAAAAGGGGGCCCCTCACCTTTCATCAGGCGGCATTCATGATGCACAGCACCCCTCTGGGCAGGCTCCCAGCAGGGCTGGGGGAGGGACCCCGGGAAGGAAGCCTGCCGGCACTCAGACTGGCCAAGCCCTGGGACACGGGCAGGGGGGCAGGGCCGTGTGCCCGTGGGGAGGTGCCGGGAGGACCTGACACTCTGCAGGGGCGGCCTGTGCGGAAAGAGGAAGAGGTTTCCCTTCTGCAAATGCCCCGGGGTGGTGCCCACACCACCGTCCTCCTCCTCCTCTTCCTCCTGCTGAGCGAGCGGGCGGCGGCCAGTGGCCTGGAGGCCCTCAGCCTCCCCTCCCGTTTTGACAGACGGGGCGCTGGGAACCTCAGCGCCCGCAGCCCAGGCTCTGTGGGCAGCAGTCTCGCAGGAGAGCGCTTCCTGTTGGGCCTGGGCAGGTCACCCGGACGAAGTCTGCTTCCTCCTCTTTGAAGCCGAGGTCCTGGCCGCCTCTGGCGGGCGCGTTGCCGCGAGGCCGCGGTGACCTCGTGCTGGCGCGGCGCGGGGAGCTCCGCGTGCCCCGGGGCGAGGCGCAGCGCCCAGGAGGGGCGGGCAGAGCCAGGAATTGTCCTGGGGGGTGGCCACCTTGTGTCGGGCCGTGATGTCCTTCTGGTGCAGAGCCTCATGACTTCCTGTTTATGATCCTCCCCAGATGGGGCTGGGGACAGGAGGGAGCCCAGCCTGGCACACGTGGGGGCCGGTTCAGGGGAGCCCACAAGGGCAGAGGGCTGCAGAGGGGGACCCCAGGCCTGCAGCTGCCAGCGGGCTGCCTTCCTTCCCCCTCTTCTCTCTCTGCTCTGGGTTTCGGCTCTGACCTGTCCCATGACCTTGCTGTCGCCCCCAACAGGCATCTCACCCCCACTTCTCCCCTTCTTCAGCTCCAGAAATCCCACCATCCTTCAGGGAACATCCAGTCCAGCCTCTTTCCAGAACCTTCAGAGACCTCCCCACAACTCGCTGCACTTTCTCCCTCTCAGGATGCCTGTGGGACTTTCTCTTTTTCTCTTATCACATCCCTGCCGTGAAGTGACGTCTCCCACCCAGCTCCTGCCGTGAGCTCACATCATTCAGGCCCGTGGTCGGCAAACTGCGGCTCGCGAGCCACATGCGGCTCTTTGGCCCCTTGAGTGCGGCTCTTCCACAAAACACCACGGCCTGGGGCGAGTCTGTTTTGAAGAAGTGGCGGTAGAAGAAGTTTAAGTTTAAAAAATGTGGCTCTCGGAAGAAATGTCCATCGTCGTCCTGTTGACGTTTGGCTCTGTGGACTGATGAGTTTGCCGGCCGCTGCTCTAGGAGCTGTCTTCCTTACCCCTGGGCCTTTGGTGGCAGGGACCGTCTCAGACCCCTCCGCACCTCCCAGGGGTGAACACAGCCCAAACGTGACTGGTGCCCAGGAGCTGTGTTTGGGAGGAAAGATACCAAGGGTGGTGGCAGCGTCTGTCTTCTTCCCCAGCAGTCGCATTCGCTGCCAAGGCCGGCGTTCGCGCCCCGCACCCTGGCATTCCACCTGCAGGCCAAACCTCACCGAGCCGAGCGCTCGCTTGGGAGCCCCACACCCAGCTGCTCCCAGCCCAGGAGGGCTTCTCTGCTTTTTAGTCTCAAGAACGTGGCGGGTGCACAAGCCCCACCTGAGTCCTCTCTGCTATCTCCCTTCCTAGTCCCCCCCCATTCTACCCTCAAAAAGTTTCAAACCCTGACTCGTGTTGTTCAGCGGTTAGAGCGCCAGCCTGCGCGCCAAAGGGTTGCGGGTTCGATTCCTGGTCAAGGGCACACACCTGGGTTGCAGGTTCCATCTTGCCCTGGTGGTGGCATATACCCGAGGCAGCCAATCCCCGTGTCTCTCTCACATTGATGTTTCTCTCTCTCTCCTCACCCCTCCTTCCCTTCCACTCTCTCTAAAAACCAATGGGAAAATGTTCTCAGGTGAGGTTTTAAAGACACGTTGCAAGAATCCACCTTCCTCTGTCTATCATCACAGCCAGTTTCCTCGAGGGCACGTCGGCTGTGTGTGTCCAGACGGGGCAGTAGCTTCTAACTGGTCTCTCCTGCCCTCCAGCCATCCATTCTTCACATTCCTGCTGGAAAGGCCTCATAATGCTGCAACCAGCTGCTCCTCTGCTCGGGGTTTGCCTGTGGGCTCTCCTTGCATTTAGCATAACCCCCAAAGTCTAAATGAAGCTCACAAGCCACGTGGTCTGGCCTCAGCACACCTCTCCAGCCTGATCTTGTGCCTCTTTCCCTCTTGAATGGTATGCTCCACCCACTCTATTCCTCTGCCGGTTCCTTGAAGGAACTCACCAGCTTCTGTAACCCCAGGACCTTTGCACAGGCTCTTTCTTTTTATGAGACTGCACTTCCTCCTACTCTTTGCCTGACTGACTAGGTCTCTGCTTTGAGGCCCTCCCTGACCCATCAGGACTTACATTCATTCTCCAAAGCACGCTATCCTTGTGTCATACCATCAATTATCTCAGTTTGCAAACACACACACGTATAATCAATATTTGCTTAATGGTTATTGCTCTGTAAGGACTGCAAGGGCAGGCTCATCACAGTGTCCACATAAGAGGTGCTAACAAAATACATTTTTATTTCTTGAATTGGCCTGGCATGGCAGGAATACGGGCTTTGCCAGCGGCAAGTTCAGAGACACCACACTTTGTTAGCAGCGTGGACTTGGGCAACCCACCAGCCTCGCTGTGACGCGGGAATAACCCCGCTTTTCCCTCGGAGTCGCTGTGTGGGTTAAGTGACAATATGCATGTGTTAAGAACTGGCTTCTGGAAGAATGTCCTTGGGGAGCAGGGAGATTCCTACCCCCTGTTGGGATGAGGGAGTCCTGGGGTACCCTGTCCCGCAGGGACCTACCCAGCCTGGGTCTTCCTTCCTCCCAGGGCGCAGGCACGGCTGGCTGCCAGAGGAAGTGGTCAGCGGGCAGCAGCAGCCCGTCCTTTGATCTCTCTGGGACTGGGCGGTGCGGTGGGGGCCGGTCCTGGGTCCGAGGTGGGAGACACCCCGGGCCATCTTTGCTCACCGGAAGCGGCGGGAGGCGAGTCTCCGATGCACGCCAATGTGCCCCAGCCCCACACCGCCGCGTGGGGTTCCGGCAGCGGCGGCGGGCGGGCGGCCAGGCACATGATGTCACAGACAATGACACAAGCCGGTGTCTCAACCCGACTCCGCGTCTGAGCTGCACCGTGACCCCCGGGACGCCCGGCGTGCCGCGTCCTCCGTGGCGCCGACCCTGGGCCGCCGGGACCCCTCTCCGCGCCGTCGGGGGTGCTGGCCCGAGCCGGCCGGCCAGGGGCCCGGCGGGCGAGCCCCACGGGCGGGCTGGCGAGCGGGTGATGTCACGGGCCGCGGTGGGTGGGTCACCCGGAGGTGAGGCGCCGCCGGGCGAGTTCAGCGAGAGTTCAGCCGCATGGCATTAGGCAAATGAGGCCGGGCTGGGGGGGGGGGTGCCGGGAGGGCAGCGGGACCACCCTCCTCCGCGCCCGCACCTTCCCCCGTGGCACCGCCGTCCGGGGCCGACCCAGCCTCGGGGGAGCTGGGAGCCGGAGCTGGGGTGGGGGCGACGCCGCCCCTCCTCCCTCCTCCGCCCTCGCTCTGGCGTAGCCCCCTCCTCCCCGCTCCCCGGCCGCGGGCTGAGCTCGGCCGCTGCTCCTCCGGCGCCTGTTCCCTCGGTTCCCGTCTCCTTCCCCCTTCCCCGGCTCCCCCTTCCCGAGCTCCCCCTTCCCGGGTTCCCTCTGCCCCGGCTCCCCCTTCCCTGACTCCCCCTTCCTGGGCTCCCCCTGCCCCGGCTCCCCCTGCCCAGGCCCCCCCCCCCTCACCGTGCACGGCCCGCCTCTCGGTCCTGGTCCCGCGTCTCTGCCGCCGAGGCAGGCCCCCGCGGGAAAGGGTTAAGCCGAGGGGCGGCGCCTGGGCGCACCGGGCGGAGGGGAGGGAGGGAGGGAGGGAGGGAAGTGGGGTCCCGGGGCGGGGGATCGGGGTGGGGGCGGCGCCTGGGCGCACCGGGCGGAGGGGAGGGAGGGAGGGAGGTGGGTCCCGGGGAGGGGGGTTGGGGTGGGCGCGCACCGCTGGAGCCCCAGCCACGGGTCCGGGAGGCGGGGCCGCGCGGGGTGCCCGCCCCAGCCGGTGTCCGGGCCCGGAGCAGCCCGGGCGCCCCGGCGGGGAGGAGGAAGTGCTCGGGGCTCCCCGCCTCCCGCGCTGATCCCGCCCCGCCCGGCGCTCTCGGGGCGCCCGGGACTCTGCCTCCAGCACCCGGAGACTCCGGACCGGAGCCCCCTCGAGGTGGAGCCGCCGCGTCCCCGGGCTCGGCCTGGCGTCCCCGCGGAGGAGTCGAGGGGCGCCCGCCCCCCCAGCGCCCACAACTTCCCCGCTGTTCGCCCGGAGCCGGCGGAGCGGCGGGCCGCCTCGGACGCAGGACTTGGGGCAGCGGGCGGCCCCCCCGGCCGGGTCGCCTGCCGGGGCGGGAGCCGTGCCCGACCCCCAGCCGCTCTCCGGGGATGGCGCCGTGGTCTGAGTGAGGAGCCGGCTCTCAGGGCTTCCCCGCCCGGAACCCTTGTCTTCGCGGAGATGTACGAGAGTGTGGACGTGGGGGGGCTCCCGCCCGGCACCCCCAGCCCCTTCCTGGTGGTGGATTTTTATAACCAGAACCGGGCCTGTTTGCTCCCGGAGAAGGGACTCCCCGCCCCCGGCCCCTACTCCACCCCGCGCCGGACTCCGCTTTGGAATGGCTCGAACCACTGTAGGTACCGGCCCCCCTCCTGTGGTCAGGGTAGGGGGGCCGTGGGGCTTCCGCTCTGACGGGGATGCGCGCCTGGGGGCGTGGTGGGTCTGCCTCCCTTCGCTGCCCCTTGTCTCTCTCGCTGGCCCCGTGCCTTCGCTGGACAGTCCACTCCGGGATAACCCGGGCCCCATTCCTGTATGTCATACTAGGGCTAAGGAACTTCGGGGGTCCCCCCCTTCAGGAAACATTTGTTCACTTATCCCCCCACTTCTCGGAGAGGAAACAGGCCCCTGGCCCCGCTTCTGATCTCTTTGCTTGGAATCCAGTAGCTTCACGACAGAGTGGTCCCGCGCCCCCCCCCCCCCAGGGTGGGGTCAAGATCCATTTGTGGGCTTGTCTGCCCCAAGCAGAGGGGCCTCCCCCAGAGCCCAGAGCCCAGCCCTTGTCCCTGTGTCCTTAGAGTGGGTGTCAGGGAGGTGTTGGCAGTGGGGTGTGGCGGGGGGGGGGGGGCAACTTCATCAGACACCCCTCTGCCATGCTAGGTGACCCTTCCATCTTGGGGAGGAGCACCCGACCCTCTGAGTGTGGTCCTGGCCCCAGACACTAGGCTGGCATCTTGGGGGGTTCTGTCCCAGGAATGAAGGGGGGAGGTGCTCTGGGGATGAGTGTGTTTTTCCGAGGTCGGGGCTGCTCTGGATTTGAGTACCTCCCTTCCCAGCCCAGTCATGTCCTTTTGTTACCCTGTGCTCACTTGGGGACAGGGGCAGGTACTGGACGGTCCCTTCCGAAGGGGTGCTGACGAGAACCCCAAGTCCTGGCAGGCTGCTCACCGTCTCTCTTCACTGCCCCGTGTCTGGGTTTGGGTTCCTCTGGCGGGGAGGGGGCTCCGTGCACCAGGGGAGCTGTGAGGGCCTGGGGTACACCTCGGGGTGTGTTCAGACCCAGCAGGGCATGCAGCGTGGTACCTGGGTGGGTGGAGCTGGCACTGGGTTTGGAGCTGGCACTGGGGGTGGTATTGTTACAAGGCTCGGATTCCCCCCCCCCCCCCCCACTTTCAGGCTTAACCCTTCCCGGGAGCTTTTCCCGTCCTCCAGAGCCTGCCGCCTCCCTCCTGAGGGCCTGGCAGCTTGAGGGGGTTGAAGGGCAGCCCCCAGCTCATTGCTGTCAGAGGGGGAGATGGAGAGACACCCCACTCAGCCTCTCGGAGAGCCCTTAACCTCAGCCTTTGCTTTTGTCCTGTCCCTTGACCTTTGCCTCCTGGCGGTGCAGATTGGCTGGGAGGCTGTGGGAGGGACAGGGGTGTGAGCACCCGTTGACTTTGGCAAAAAACAGAGGTGGGAAGTGTGACACCAGGACCCTTCTTCCCATCCCCCCAGAGCTGAAGGAAGGCCCCCCCCCCAATTAATAATTGGGGCCGGGCTGCCAGGGTTACCCCCTCCGCGGCCTTGGCTGCCTCTCCAGGGGCTGGGGGTAGGGTTCTAGTCACCGCTCTTAGCTCTGGGGCAGCTCAGCTCTTCCTGGCCCCAACTGAGGGGGTTGGGGGGGGGCGCGGGGAGTCCGGCAGTCTGAGGAGCTGGGGGGCAGGTGATGGGAAGTGGACGCCTGTCCCCCACACCAGGGTGGTAGGGCTCCAGCCTGGGCTCGGTCCTGTAGGCCATGGTGAATGAATGTATTTGGGGGGTGTCAGTGGGCTCAGCTCCGGGGCTGAGGGCTGGGAGGGGTGTTCTGAGCACTGGGAAGACCTGGAGGCCGGAAGTGGGAGCCGTCCCCTGTCTGGTACAGGGGGCAGCGTCCTGCCTTGGGGTGCGGGGCGGTCCTCTGGTGCCCGGAACCCCCCCTCCGCCACCTCAAAGTGGGCAGCGGCAGCAGACCGGCTTGGAGAGGAGACAGCCCTGCAGGGCTCTGTCTGGGGGGCACCGAAGACAAGGGGTACACAGGATGTGGTTCCCCATCTGTCCCCCACCAATCTCCGCTGCTCTCGCCTCCGCTGCTCCCAGACGTCCAAGAATGTGAAGCATGTGGCCCCGGACCGGGGAGAGGGGGTAGATGCTTATCGGGGGGCCTGGGGCCTTCTTCCTCCGAGCTGCCTGCACCCGAGCCCCCCACCCCAGAGGGAGGGCAGCGCTGAGGGCCCTGCTGTCCCGTTCCCAGCTCTCCGGGGGCCGCAGGGGGAGCCGCAGGGGAGCGGGCGCCAGCTGGATCGGGAGGGGAGCTGCTGGCCGGGGGCCCGGCTGATTTCCTCCTGATCTCCTGCAGGAAACCGGCCCCTGTGCGAGCCTTCGAGCGGCGCTGGGGTGTGGGGACCCCGAGCGCTGTGCCTCCTGCCCGCGGGGCCCGGGGGGGGGGGGGGCTTCGGACCCAGGCTTCCTGGGCCGGTGCCAGCTGGGCGCCAGGCGCTGGAACTTTGAGCGGAGAAGGTGTGGCGCTTCTCCAGCCTCATCTTGCTGCTGGAAGGGAGGTTTGGGGGCTGGGCCTCTGGGGAGGGAGAGGAGCGGGGAGGGGGGGGCCTGGCCGTCCTTCCCGCAGGGGGTGCACGGGCAGAGTTAGAGCTGGGTCCTTAGCGCCCGCGCCTTCCCAGGCTGCTGGCTGGAGCTGTGTGGCGGTGGGCACTGAGCCCGGACTCGGGGTTCATAGGGGACACGTGGAAGCCTCAGCCGTTACCTGGGGGACAGGTGGGGTGCGCCGGAGCGGGGAGGACAGACCAGGTGACAGCCTGCTGCCCGGTGGGTGGGAGGAAGCCCCAGACCACACTGTAGCCCCGAGGGGGTCATCTCCCCGCCCCCCCAGCACAGTGTGAGCAGACACACGCTTTAGTTCCAGAAACCCCCTCCGGACTTTGCCTGAGCCCCGAATTTCTGCAGACCTTTGCCCCACTGGTTTGACTGATCTGAGAGCTGTCTGTCTGTCTGTCATCCGGGATCCTGTGTCTCCCCGGCCCCTCCTCCCGCCTCCATCCCACTCTGCTCCACAGCTTCCCTGTCCCCCCGCGCCCCAGCCTAGTCCACTCTAGCGGGGGGCTCCGGGCCGATGGGGAGGGGAGGTAGGTCAGTGCCTCCATCCTCTGCTCCTTGGACCTCGGACTGGGATTCTAGGCCACAGCCCCTCCACCACACCCCCGTGTCCTTGACACCCCCCCACACACACACACCAGTCTGGATTGTCTATTGTTACTCCTTTTACGTCTTGGAAAAAGTTGGCACAACAAAGGGCTCCTTTGTCGCTCACCCCTCTGCCTCCTGGCCTCCCCCGGCCCCCCCCCCCCGGCCCCCCACCCCAGCAGCTGTCCTCAGGCCTCTCGCCTGTCTGATTTGCTCGTCTGGCCTCGGGAGGGCGAGGTGGGGCAGACCAGCCAGGGCAGTTTGGTGTTGGGTGAGGGCCGGCAGGTGAGGTGGGTGAAGAGCCTGTGGACGGATGGGGGTGTGGGCGTCCCCCGCTTCTCGTCCGTGGGCTGGTCTCTGGGCAGGCGCGGGCCGCGGGGCCGCCGCAGTGCCTGTCGGCCAGGCTGACCGGGGAGGTGTGCCGGGCCCTCCTCTCCGCCAGGAAAGCCCGGCCGAGGCTGTGGGCCGGGGCCCCTGCCCTCCACCTCCTGGCCATGCGTGGCGTGCCCCGGTGCCGGGCAGGGCGGAAGCATGCAGCCAGCCGTGCCCCCCCCCCCACCCCGCCACAGCCAGGTGGTGCTTTTCTCTGGGCCTGGACCGTGGGGCCAGGTGACTGACGCCATAAGGTGCTTGGGCCAGGAGCCCGGGCCCTTTGGAAGGCCACAGCCTTGTGTGCTGGAGTTTGGGGTGAGACGAGGTAGGATTCGGGGATGTGGGAGGGAGGGAGGGCTCTACCTGCTGGGGAGGCGACTTTGAGTTTGGACAAGTGGGCTTCGCAAGGCCCCAGGAGGATGCTGGGTGGTCCCTTGGGAGTCTGGGGTTGCTCTGGTCACCGTTCTCCGTCCAGCACGGTTTACCCCCAGCTGCCCAAGCTTTGGGCACAGACAGCCCCCGCCCAGCCCAGCCCTGCCCTGCCCGGGGCGATGGGCACGGGGCCAAGCACTGAGGAGGGTTTGGGCAGTGAGGGCTGCCTCGCTGGCTGGGTCAGCCCTCCTGGCTGCCCTAGTGGAGCTGAATAACGGGAGGGGGGGGGGTAACCCGGACAGACAGAGCATTGATGGGAACAGACCCCCCATTGTCATGCTGCTCCCCCCAGGCTGGGCACCCAGAGCCAGGGGCTTCCGGGGCCCATAGGGACTCCTCTCCTTGTCTCCAGGAGTCCCCCCTGCTTATCAGGCTTCCCCGCCTGCTTCGCTCGCCCTAACACTTGCAACTTTTCTTTGCTCTCGGGGCCTGAGGATTGTTTGGGGGGAGGAGGGGCTGTGGCTGCCATCAGAGAGGAGGGGGGAGCGGAAGCCGAGGGGGTGGGGGAGTGGCCGCCTTTGAATATCCTGTTGACCCCAGTTTCCTCTGCCCCTAGCTTGTGTCCTCTTCCCTCCCTCCTCATAGGCCTTAACTCCTTCCTAACTGGGGAGCCCTGTCTGGCCGCCCAGGTGCCAGCGTTAGAGCCAGCCCCCCCCCCCCCCCCCCCCCCCCCCCCCCGGCAGCCCAGGTGTAGCCACGTCTGCATTCACAGCTGTGTTATCATCCGACCTCCCTGGGTTTGAAGGTGGGGTCCTGGGAAGTAGACAGGCGTGATGGGGTGCCCATGGGGTTCCTTGGCAGCCTCGTCCCCCAGGTCTGTGTTCCTGCCCCTGAGTGTGAACCCTGCCCGCCGCGGTGAGGCTGGGAGGGGCTCCTGGGAGAGATCTGGAGGCCGGGTGGGTGGGCGGGCACCGTACTGAGGATGGCAACCCGGGTCTCTAACCGCCTCCCCCCTCTCCAGCCATTGAGACCCAGAGCAGCAGTTCCGAAGAGATCGTGCCCAGCCCTCCCTCGCCGCCCCCCCTGCCCCGAATCTACAAGCCCTGCTTCGTCTGCCAGGACAAATCCTCAGGCTACCACTATGGGGTCAGCGCCTGCGAGGGCTGCAAGGTGAGTGGAGTCACTGGGAAAGGGGGTCCCGGTGAGATAAACCCATGTCCCCGCTGCCACGGCTCAGAGTATGCTGTTGGGGTGCAGTGGGGGGGTTGTCCTTGAAGCTTCTGCACTTGCTCCTGTGTAGCAGGTTGCAGCAGCCGTGAGGGGGGCGGGGAGGAAGCCCGCAATAGGACACCCCCATGGATGAGCAGGGGTTCCCCCAAACCAAATAGGTCCCCTCCTGCCTGAGCTCCATTCCCTGTCTCCATCCTCCAGTTGGCAGGGCGTGGGTCTGCTCTGCCACCGCTGCCCAGGTTGCCATGGTGAGCTGGCCGCCGACCGGCTCTTGGCTGGGGACCCAGGAGGCCTGCCCCCGGTGGCCCTGCCTGAACCTCCCTATGGCAGGAGGCAGTTAGGAGCAAGGCGCCTTGCTTGGCCTCTCCTTCAGATGCCCGGGCTGTGGGCTCCCCCGGGTCTGGCTGGATTTCCCTGCGCCCACATCAGGCTCCAGGGTCCAGATGTGGTTGCCACCTTCCCAGTGGCTGTGGGCATGGCCTCTCCTCATCTCCCGGGGCCTGAGCCTCTGTACCTGTTTCTGCCCCAGAGGTTGGGGCTCAGACACTGTACAGTTTGGGGGCCTGGGCTCCAGGCTGCCTCTCAGCCTGGAGTCGCTGTCCCCAGGTGTGGGGCCAAGATCAAGGGCAGAGCAGCAGGCCTCAGTGTGTGTGTGTGTGTGTGTGTGTGTGTGTGTGTGTGTGTCTCTGCCTGTCCTGTCCGTCCCTGGTCTGTCGTGTCTCTGGTTAGCCTGTGTGCGGAGCCTCTAACCAGCCCGGGGTCACCCGTGATGGGTCTGTGCACATCTTCCCGGTTGGCGAGCGTGCGCTCCGAGCCCGGGCTGAGGGCTCTGCAGCTCTGCCTCTCTCCTCTCCAGCCCCCTCTTCCCCTTTTCCTGGCTCACCGGCAGCCCTGATGTCCTTTTCCCAAGGAGGGAGGGAGCAGGGTCTGTGGGTGTGGGTCGGGGTACCCGCAGTGTAGGGACAGGCACTGCAGTTCTTTGGGGGACATCCTCGTAGGTGAGCCATTCGCCCACCTTCTCTGGCCTGTGCAGGCAGGTGATGGCCAAAGGCTTGGTTCGGGAGCAGTGGTGGCCTGGCCTCCCGTGCCCCCGGCTGAGGCCCAGGCTGGTGCGGCTCCCCCTGTGGGTGTGGCTGATCTGACTCCGTCCCCTCCATACTCAGGGCTTCTTCCGCCGCAGCATCCAGAAGAACATGGTGTACACGTGTCACAGGGACAAGAACTGCATCATCAACAAGGTGACCCGCAACCGCTGCCAGTACTGCCGGCTGCAGAAGTGCTTCGAAGTGGGCATGTCCAAAGAGTGTGAGTGCCAGGGGCCGGGGCAGGGGCCAGAGGTCAGGGCCAGGCCAGGCCGCTCGCTGGACGGGGCCTGTGGTGCTGC
>CM050526.1:45532218-45719718 GCA_027563665.1 Antrozous pallidus
ACCGAGCTTTCTGTGCAGAGGACCAGGGTGGGGACCCCGCTCCCTCCTGCCGCCCTCTCCCCGTTTCCCTCCTCCCTCTGGGTGCTCTGTGCCCCGGAGCTGAGCAGCTGCCATTTCAATAGAATTAAAGCTTCCGAATGATAAACGTCTTGTCACAGCTGCAATTTTCTCTTCCCAAATTATCCCCCCACTCTCCCTCTCCCTTCTCTCCCTTGCACTTTATTGAATTTGCAGAATCGACATGAGTGATCTCCAAATTATGCCAGCCCCCCCCAACCCACTGCCCCCTCCTGGGGCCCCCACCCCCACCTCTCTTCCTCCAGCGTCAGCAGCGCCACCGTGGCCCTGTGAGTGATTGTGTGTCGGGGATAATCGGCTGGTAACGACCCCATCGCTTCTTTAAAGCCGAGTGGTGTGTGCGGCTCAGCGCCCCGGCGATTTGTCAGCTCCCCCGGCTAATGGGCCGAGAGAGTCTCCCCTCCGGCCCCCCACTCTCAGGCTGGGGAGCCCCACACTGTCCCTGCCCCAGGAGAGGAGGTGCTTCCTCCACAAGCCAGCCCCGGGGTACCCCCCCCCCCAGACTGCTGCCTGGAGAGCTGGGCCGGTGGAGGCTGCTTGTTCTCGGGAGCGGGAGCGGAGGGAGTGGGGGACAGGGAGGCCGAGCGCAAAGGTGGGGCGCTGCGCTGCACCCTGGCCTTCAGACTGGGACCCGCTCCCGGCGCGTGGCTGGAGTGAGTGCGTGGGCGTGTGGGCACGGCGGCTGGTGCCCTGGCCTGGGCCCTCGGCAGGACGTGGTTGTGGGTCAGGTGGGCATGGAGGGGTAGAGCATGCGTGGACACCTTGTCTGCCTGCACACTCACGTGTCTGTGTGTGTGCACATCGCTGTGTGCACTCCTGTGTGCGCACGTTGTGTGTGTGTCTGTGCGCACATTGTGTGTGCATCTGTGTGTACATTGTGTGTGCTCTTTGTGTGTGCACATTGCATGTGCATCAGTGTATGCGCACATTGTGTGAGCATCTCTGTGTGCATGTTGTATGTGCACATGTGTGCACACTGTTGTGTGCGCTGCTGTGTATACATTGTACGTGCATCTGTGTGCTCATTGTATGTGCATCTTGTGCACATTGTATGTGGATACGTGTGTACATTGTATGTGCATCTGTGTGTGTACATTGTGTGCGCGCTCCTGTCTGTTCGCATCGTGTGCGCTCCTGTCTGTGCACATTGTGTGCACTGCTGTGTGCGCACTCCTGTCTGTGCACATTGTGTGCACTGCTGTGTGCGCACTCCTGTCTGTGCACATTGTGTGTGCACTCCTGTCTGTGCACATTGTGCGCGCTCCTGTCTGTGCACATTGTGTGCACTGCTGTGTGCGCACTCCTGTCTGTGCACATTGTGTGTGCACTCCTGTCTGTGCACATTGTGCGCGCTCCTGTCTGTGCACATTGTGTGCACTGCTGTGTGCGCACTCCTGTCTGTGCACATTGTGTGTGCACTCCTGTCTGTGCACATTGTGCGCGCTCCTGTCTGTGCACATTGTGTGCACTGCTGTGTGCGCACTCCTGTCTGTGCACATTGTGTGTGCACTCCTGTCTGTGCACATTGTGTGCGCACTCCTGTCTGTGCACATTGTGTGTGCACTCCTGTCTGTGCACATTGTGCGCGCTCCTGTCTGTGCACATTGTGTGCACTGCTGTGTGCGCACTCCTGTCTGTGCACATTGTGTGCGCACTCCTGTCTGTGCACATCGTGTGCGCACTCCTGTCTGTGCACATTGTGCGCGCTCCTGTCTGTGCACATTGTGTGCACTGCTGTGTGCGCACTCCTGTCTGTGCACATTGTGTGTGCACTCCTGTCTGTGCACATTGTGTGCGCTCCTGTCTGTGCGCATCGTGTGCACTGCTGTGTGCGCACTCCTGTCTGTGCACATTGTGTGTGCACTCCTGTCTGTGCGCATCGTGTGCACTGCTGTCTGTTCGCATCGTGTGCGCTCCTGTCTGTGCGCATCGTGTGCACTGCTGTGTGCGCACTCCTGTCTGTGCACATTGTGTGTGCGCTCCTGTCTGTTCGCATCGTGTGCGCTCCTGTCTGTGCACATCGTGTGCACTGCTGTGTGCGCGCTCCTGTCTGTGCACATTGTGTGTGCACTCCTGTCTGTGCACATTGTGTGTGCACTCCTGTCTGTGCACATTGTGTGTGCACTCCTGTCTGTGCACATTGTGCGCGCTCCTGTCTGTGCACATTGTGTGCACTGCTGTGTGCGCACTCCTGTCTGTGCACATTGTGTGTGCACTCCTGTCTGTGCACATTGTGTGCGCACTCCTGTCTGTGCACATTGTGCGCGCTCCTGTCTGTGCGCATCGTGTGCACTGCTGTCTGTTCGCATCGTGTGCGCTCCTGTC
Source organism: Antrozous pallidus (assembly GCA_027563665.1). Taxonomy (NCBI): domain Eukaryota; kingdom Metazoa; phylum Chordata; class Mammalia; order Chiroptera; family Vespertilionidae; genus Antrozous; species Antrozous pallidus. The sequence continues at coordinate 45,534,622 of CM050526.1, forward strand.
TGTGCACATTGTGTGTGCACTCCTGTCTGTGCACATTGTGTGCGCACTCCTGTCTGTGCACATTGTGTGCGCACTCCTGTCTGTGCACATTGTGCGCGCTCCTGTCTGTGCGCATCGTGTGCACTGCTGTCTGTTCGCATCGTGTGCGCTCCTGTCTGTGCACATTGTGTGCGCTCCTGTCTGTGCACATTGTGTGCACTGCTGTGTGCGCACTCCTGTCTGTGCACATTGTGTGTGCACTCCTGTCTGTGCACATTGTGTGCGCACTCCTGTCTGTGCACATTGTGCGCGCTCCTGTCTGTGCGCATCGTGTGCACTGCTGTCTGTTCGCATCGTGTGCGCTCCTGTCTGTGCACATTGTGTGCGCTCCTGTCTGTGCACATTGTGTGCACTGCTGTGTGCGCACTCCTGTCTGTGCACATTGTGTGTGCACTCCTGTCTGTGCACATTGTGTGCGCTCCTGTCTGTGCGCATCGTGTGCACTGCTGTGTGTGTGCTCCTGTCTGTGCGCATCGTGTGCACTGCTGTGTGCGCACTCCTGTCTGTGCACATTGTGTGTGCACTCCTGTCTGTGCACATTGTGTGTGCACTCCTGTCTGTGCACATTGTGTGCGCTCCTGTCTGTGCGCATCGTGTGCACTGCTGTGTGCGCACTCCTGTCTGTGCACATTGTGTGCGCTCCTGTCTGTGCGCATCGTGTGCACTGCTGTGTGCGCACTCCTGTCTGTGCACATTGTGTGCGCTCCTGTCTGTGCGCATCGTGTGCACTGCTGTCTGTTCGCATCGTGTGCGCTCCTGTCTGTGCACATTGTGTGCGCTCCTGTCTGTGCACATTGTGTGTGCACTCCTGTCTGTGCACATTGTGTGTGCACTCCTGTCTGTGCACATTGTGTGCGCTCCTGTCTGTGCGCATCGTGTGCACTGCTGTGTGCGCGCCCACTGGGTAATGACTCCTGCAGCCAGCACCTCTGGTGGGAGGAGTCGGGCCGGGGATGGACAGGGCCTGTGGATGGACCCCTGCCTGCACCTGCCCTCTGACCACGGCCTCGCCCCCACAGCTGTGAGGAACGACCGGAACAAGAAGAAGAAGGAGGCGCCCAAGCCCGAATGCTCCGAGAGCTACACGCTGACGCCAGAGGTGGGGGAGCTCATTGAGAAGGTGCGCAAAGCGCACCAGGAGACCTTCCCTGCCCTCTGCCAGCTGGGCAAATACACTACGGTACGGCTTCCCCCGGCCCCTCATGGGGTGCCCCTTCTGCCAGGCTGGCTCCCCCTCCCCTGCCCTTCGCGTCCTACCTCCCCCTCCGCCCCTGCTCCCGCTGCCTCCTCTGGAGGGGTGCTCAGGAAGCAAAGGTGGCCGGGGCAGGCCTCTGGGGCTGGTGGAGCCAGGCCGGGCGGGGAGCCGTGGGGAGCAGGCCCTCACTCTCCCCCGTCCTCTCAGAACAACAGCTCAGAACAACGTGTCTCCCTGGACATCGACCTCTGGGACAAGTTCAGTGAACTCTCCACCAAGTGCATCATCAAGACCGTGGAGTTCGCCAAGCAGCTGCCCGGCTTCACTACGCTCACCATTGCGGACCAGATCACCCTCCTCAAGGCTGCCTGCCTGGACATCCTGGTGAGGCTCTGGGCCCCGCCCCTGTGCTTGGCGGATGTCCTGCCACTCAGATAACCGCCTTCCTAAACACCCGTCTGGAATGGACCTGTCCTGATGCCCGCCCACCACCCAGTAGCCCTTTCTCTCCCCCCGACCCCCGTGTCCATTTGCCCACTTGTCTCCCTGGCTACCTGGCCACTTAGCTACCCCACACCCGGATGGACACTGTTCACCCCCTCACCCACACAGCCGTCCACCCTCGCCCCATCTTTCTGTTAAGCCTTCCCCCCCCAACCACCCGTTGTCCCCTCTGTTCCGTCCGTTAAAAAGACCCACCGGGACCCTGTGTGGCAGGACTTGAGCTGGGTGTCCGTCCCCTCCCTTGAGAACCTCCTGAATGTGGAGGCGACAGATCTGCACACGGGTTGTGAGTGTGATAGGAGCTGGCTGGAGAGGGGAAGGGACGTCCTCCATGCAGACGAGAGAGCTCCAGGGGCCCCAGGGAAGGTGATCAGAGGAAATGACACTGAGGGTGTGGCGGGGGCCCCGGAGAGGGCGGCCCTGACGGTGGACAGGCTGTGCAAGGCCAGCTGTGGGCGTCCAGCTGGAGGCGGGGCTGGGGGGGGGCAGAGGCTGGGCTGGAGGCAGGATGGGGGCGGTGGGGATGCCCAGGCCTCCACTACAAGGACTCCCCTCCTGTCACTCACCTTGACCGGCTCAGCCCTCTTGCCCACCTCCCGGCGGGGGAGCCTGGGTGTAACTTCCGGAAGGAGCGGGCAGGTGCAGTGTGTGCCGCCCCACCCCCACCCAGGCCCTGGGTGCAAGAGGCAGGGTCAGGGCTTGACACAGTTGCAGCCGATGCACATGTATTGAGCTCCTCCTGTGTACCCTTTCCTGGGAACTGGAGACAGAAACCCGCTACGATTCTTGCCTGGAAATTCTCGTTTCCAACGAATTCTAAATCTTCCGCGTGGAGACAGGAGGCCAACCCGGAACCAGGCCAATACAGAAGTTTGAGTGCCATGCACGCCTATTTATTTATTTATATTTATTTAATATCTCTTATTGATTTTTTTTTTTCACAGAGAGGAAGAGAGAGGGATAGAGAGTCAGAAACATCGATGAGAGAGAAACATCCATCAGCTGCCTCTTGCACACCCCCTACTGGGGATGTGCCCGCAGCCAAGGTCCACGCCCTTGACCGGGATCGAACCCGGGACCTTTCAGTCCGCAGGCCGACGCTCTGCCCACCGAGCCGAGCCGGTTTCTGCCACGCGTGGCTGTTGAAATCACTGGAGTGAAATTCAGTCGGGTCCTCAGGGGCGCTGGCTGGTCCTAAGAGTCCGATGGCCACACTGTGTCTGGCGACTTGGGTCCGGATGGGGGGACCGAGGCCGTTTTCATTGTTGTGGAAGGTCCTGTCGGGCTGCGCTGGGCTGGCCGCCTGCCAGGGGGCCTGGGGGGCGGATGCTGGTGCTGGCGGGGCCGGGGCGGGCTGCGTCCCTGAACCCGCGCCCCCCGCCCCCAGATCCTGAGGATCTGCACGAGGTACACGCCCGAGCAGGACACCATGACTTTCTCGGACGGGCTGACCCTGAACCGAACCCAGATGCACAACGCCGGCTTCGGGCCCCTCACGGACCTGGTCTTCGCCTTCGCCAACCAGCTGCTGCCCCTGGAGATGGATGACGCCGAGACGGGGCTGCTCAGCGCCATCTGCCTCATCTGTGGAGGTGGGCAGGGGCCGGGGGAGCCCCCGCCCAGGGCGTCCGGGGGTCATCAGATCAGGAAGGGACCTTGGCTCCTGGGGGGGGGGGTCCCGTTCGGAGGGGGAAGTCACAGCCCAGAGGGGTAGAGTCCGGTCTGTGGCCACACAGCAAGGGAGGCCCTGAACTCGGTTCCCTACCTGTCAGACCATCAGGGTCACATCCGGGCAGCTCCGAGCTGGTTGAGCAGGGTGCCCGAGTCCCTGAGCCCCCGTGTCTGCAGGACGGGGCCAGAGTGGGCCGAGGAAGGGGGTCGTTAATGACGAGGGCGCGCTGTGCCCGGAGGAAGACGCGGTCCCCGTTGGCGGCTGTCGCTGTGTTGTTGTTACAAGCTCTGCCACGTCATGGCCGTGCGGCCGTGGCGGGCGGGAGCCGGACCTGCCTGGGCATCTTCCTGTGCTGGGCCCCTTCCCTGTGGGCTGGGCTGTCCGGGCCGGCCTCGGGCAGCCACATCCTCGGCTCCTCTGCTCACAATTAAGAGCCCGGATCATTGCCCACGGACCCCTCCGCCACCCTGTGTGCAAGGGACGCCCAGCTTGTGGCCTGGGCAGGCGCGCCCCCCAGTGGCCACGGCAGGGAGCACAGCCAGGGCGGAGGTTCAGGGGGCTCCTCTGCTCCCTCACCTCAGACCGGCAGGACCTGGAGCAGCCGGACAGGGTGGACATGCTGCAGGAGCCGCTGCTCGAGGCGCTGAAGGTCTATGTGCGGAAACGGAGGCCCAGCCGGCCCCACATGTTCCCCAAGATGCTCATGAAGATCACGGACCTTCGAAGCATCAGCGCGAAGGGTGAGGCTCCCGCGCCCAGAGGGACGGCCCCTGTGCCCACCAGGCCTGGGCCCCAACAGCTGGCCTCAGTGCACACCGGGGTCTTTGTGCCCAGGACAGAGCCCGGCTCATCAGGACCCAAGCTGTCCCTCTCCGTCTGGCCCGCCCCCCAGAACCCCCCCCAGAACCCCCCCGAACCCCCCCCCAGGCCCAGGTGACCTCCTGCTGTGAGCGCCAAGGGCAGTGTCAGCTTTGCTTGGTGGTGAAGGGCATGCTGAAACCCGATGGTAGGGGTGCGTGCCCTTGGGCAGGGCACCGAGCAGCTTGAACCCGTCTGAGGAGAGGACAGGGATGGTGTTGACAGGTGGCTGTTCTGAGGCGTCAGCAGAGAAGCCGTAGCGCACGGCACGCAGGCGGGGCCTGGGGTCAGGCCGGGCGGCTGGAGTCCAGAACCCCTTTCCCTTCCCCGCTGCCTCTTGGATTTGGGGACCAAGAGAGACGGGGCCCGAGTCAGTGCATGGTGGATGCTGAGACTGGGGGTGTTGGTCCTCGGGGAGCCGTGCCTGCACCCAGGGCCGTGTGCTGACCTCTGCCCTCCTCTCCTGCAGGGGCCGAGCGGGTGATCACGCTGAAGATGGAGATCCCGGGCTCCATGCCGCCTCTCATCCAGGAAATGCTGGAGAACTCCGAGGGCCTGGACACTCTGAGCGGACAGCCGGGGGGCGGGGGGCGGGATGGGAGTGGCCTGGCCCCCCCTCCCCGCAGCTGCAGCCCCAGCCTCAGCCCCAGCTCCAACAGAAGCAGCCCGGCCACCCACTCCCCGTGACCGCCTGCGCCCCCGGACAAGCCCTCGCCCCTCGCCCGGCTTTCTCTGCCTTTCTGCCCACCACGCGGCCCAGCCAGCCCCGCCGCCCTGTCCCCCCGCCCGGGACAGACGGGCAGGAGGGAGGAGGTGGCGACTGGACAGAGCCCGGTGCTGTGGACTGTTACGCCGCGGCCTGGGCTGGCAGGGGCAGGGGCACGGACTGAGTGAGGCCCCCGGCCCTGGGTCGGGCACGGACTGAGTGAGGACCCCCGGCCCTGGGTCTCAGGATGGGGCCGGGGGCCTCGTGCTCATCAAGACCCCCCTGCACTCCCCTCGCCACATCTTCATCACCAGCAAATGCCAGGACCTGGCCCCTCCATCCTCAGAACTTGCAAGCCATTGCCCCCCGGTTGGGGAGCCCCCCATTGCCTCGGTTGGTGACGGGGGGTGGGCCGGGGGCGGGGGGCTCCCCCTGTACATACCCTGCCATACCAGCCCCCAGGTATTCGAGCTGGTTTTGTTTTTATTTTAATTTTTTTTTGGTTTTGATTTTTTTTTTAATAAGAATTTTCATTTTAAGCACATCTATACTGAAGGAATCTGTGCTGTGTATTGGGGGGAGCTGGACCCAGAGCTGGAGGGGGCGGGTCCTGGAGGTGGGCAGCGGCTCAGGGGGGCTCCCACTCTGTCTCTCCATGTCCCTGTGTCCCCCGGCCCTCTCCCCGGCCTTTCTCTCCTCAGTTTCCTCTTTCAAACTGTGAAATACTAACTTTCCCAGGCTGCACGCCCCTCCTTTGTGCTGGGGAAGCAGCCAGCCCCCACCCCCCCCCGGCATAACCACTGGGTGTGGACAGTTCAGCAGCCCCAGGAGGAGGGTGCCCCCCACCAGAGGCGGGTCAGGGCCAGCAAGGGGGGCCCGCAGAGCATACACTTGCGTGTTCCTAACCCGTGTCCTCCGCTGAGCTGCACCCTATCCGGGCCCACGTGATCCTCCTGCCCCCCTCTGTGAAGGGGCTGGCCGGGGGTCTGAGCTGTCCCTGCCCCCCAGCCTCACAGCCACCAGCACCACCCACAGGGCCCCCAGACACACACACACGCACACATGCACACGCACGCACACACGTGCTCGCACACACACACATGCACACACGCACACACACATGCACACATGCCGACAGATACTCTTGGCCCGAATTCCTCCACTTCCCCAGCCTGGCCCCCCAGCCCCCATCCCCCACTTGTGTTCCCTCCTTGCCCCGCAGGACGGGCCTAAGGGGGTCCCCTCTCATCTCCTGCACCCCTGGGCTCGGGGAGCTGGCTCTGCCCTGCCCCCCTCGCCCCAGGGTTGGGGGTCTCGTCCCCCAGAGCCTGCCGGTGCACCTGTTACTGTGGGACTTTCCACTGAGATCTACTGGATAAAGAATAAAGTTCTATTTATTCTACGCCTGCCTCAGCCTTGCTGCCTCACTGCCTTCCCTCAGCACCTGGGCTGGGCTGGGCAGTCCGATGGGGGCCTGGGGGGCCCCTTGTGCTGTGGTCTTTGGGAGCCGTGGCCGGAGACGGGGCTGCTCTGAGGAAGCCCTGGGTCTGTGTCAGGGAGCCCCGGTCTGGAAGTGGGGACGGGAGAGGGGGAGAGACTGCCCCCACCATCAGAGGTGCCGGCCCCAGCTCTCAGGGAGTCCCTGTCTGAGAGAGGAAGCCAGCACTGCCCTCAGAGGGCCTAGCCCTTGGGAGGATGGGGTTTGGGTCTTGTTTATTTAATTAAAAAAATATTTTTATTGATTTTTTTACAGAGAAGAAGGGGGAGGTATAGAAAGAAACATTGATCAGCTGCCTCTTGCACACCCTCCACTGGGAATGTGCCTGCAGCCAAGGTACATGCCCCTGACCGGAATCGAACCTGGGACCTTTCAGTCCGCAGGCCGACGCTCTAGCCACTGAGCCACACCGGTTTCGGCTGGGGCTTGTTTCACAGAAGAGTTTGCCTGACCCGTGTGGCTCAGTGGCTGCACCAGGAGAAGGGTGGGTTCCGGGGCCGGGCACATGGCTGGGAGGGGCCGTGTGGGAGCAGCCGATGGATGCTGTCTCTCATGGATGTTTCTCTCCCCGCCTCCCCCAAGATCAGTTTAAAAAGACAAGAGCTCTATTTTTGGAGTGAATGCAGACTTGACCTTCACGGCAGAGTGGTAGTTGGCATGGGGACCTGGATCAGGGGCTCATGACAACTGTGCAGGAACACAGGGTTGGGGTAGACGCTCCGGAGGCCAGCCTGTCTCCCTCGGCCCCCGGGAGGCCTGTCCTGCCCTCTGGCCCCCGAGGTGGCTCTGGGAGCAGCGAACTAGGAGGACAGCCTGCAGGACTGGGTGCTCCTGGTGGAGAGGCTGAATGTGGCAGCCCTCAAGGGTCCTGAGGCCAATTTTGCCCACCACTCAGACACTGCACAGCAAGGCTCAGAGAGGGCAATGCCCTTGTCCAGGGTCACACAGCAAGTTAGTGGCAGCTAGGGGGCCAGTCCTGGGGCTCTTCCCTGGACCTCTGCAGCCCCGAAGAAAGCGTCCGACACCGAGGTCCGGGGGGGGGGGGGCCTGGGAGGTGGCAGTGGAAGCCGAGGTTGGGTAGGAAGATTCCTGGGCACGAAGGGGTTTCTTCCCCTGGGGCCCGCCTGCCATTTCTGCGTCCGCCACCAGGTGGCGGCAGCTCCTCGCTTATCTCACCGCCGTGGCCGGCGGGGGTGGGGGGGGGGGCACAGAGGCTCTCTCCCTCTAGTATTTTCTCACATTTTCTTTGTGGAACGGAAATGAAATGCAGCACACCATGCCCACACGGTGGGTATGCCTTTCCGTATGTAAGATGCTTGGGCACAACCACAGGGCAGAGCAGACATAGTCCCCTGTTTGCTTCCGTCTTTAATGAACGCGTTTGGATCTGAAGGAAGGAAGGAAGGTCAGAAGCCACTGAGTACGCGCCGCACGCGACAGTTAGACCATGGCTGGCAGTTGCAATGAAAACTGACAGTGGATGACAACAACATGCGCCCCCCCCTCCCCCCGCAGCGACACCCCTAATGGCCTGCCAACCAGTCAGGGTTTCCCTGTCCATGTTCAGTGGGGCATTCTTCAGTGGGGAGCACGTCTTGGCATCCTGAGTCCCTGCCCACTGAATGCCCACAGGGTCCCCCTCCTGGGACTAGAGCCGTGGCCCCCACATTTACAAAGAGCCCCCTGGCGCCCTCCAGAGCGACAGTGGCCCACAGTCCGTCGCTGTCGGGGGCAGTCCCCCAGCCACAGCACGCGTGGCTTCTGGGCTGGGGCTGTCCCGTGTGTTGGAGGATGTTTAGCAGCAACAACCCTGGCCTCTGCCCGCCTGGGAGCAAAGCTGGGGAGTGCGTGTGAGTCTGGGCAGGAGAGCCGAGGAGGAGGCTTGAAGGAGCAGGAAGAGGGGAGGGTCAGGGAGGGGGGGAAGGGAGGAGAGGGTCACGGAGGGGAGGGCCGGTTGGGGGGCAGAGAGAGTCATGGCAGCTGCAGCAGGTCTGAGGGTGCGGTCAGAGGGTGGCCCCTGGGTGTCATGTGGACCTGGGTGATCCTCCGGACAGCAGCCCCCCTGGGGCAGTGAAGGAGAAAGATGGGGCAGAGGAGCGACAGGACAGGAGGCAGCTCTTCCTGTTCCCCCAGGAGGGGAGGATGGTGGCTGCGAGAAACGCAGGGCCGGGGGTCCCTCTTGGGGAGATTCCTTCTGAGTGTGGAAGGGATGCGGCTGTGTTGGTGAGCTGGGCGAGGAGGGTGGGGCTGGAAGCGGAAAGCCTCCCCCTCTGGCCCACTGCCACCCCATTCTGGCCCCCGGAGGAGGCCCTGCTGCCCGGCCACCTGTGGATGTGCCCTCCCCCTGCTGTCCTGTGCCGGCCCTGCAGGGAGGGAGGGAGCCGCCATGGCTGCTGCTGGCACCGAGCCTGACCACCCACCGTGCCCATCAGAGAGCCCCCCACAGCCGCCACAGGGCCCACACGGGATGTGCGTGTACACACACGTGCACACGGAGTTGCCGCCGGGTTACACCTGCGCGCACAGAGGGGCCCACAGAGGTTTTCCGTGCGCGCACGCACACACCTCCACTGTGTGCACGTGTGCAGTGTGCTCACACACAGGGAGCCCACCAGAGGCCACGCCTGTCCCAACCAGGGCCTCGGGGTGCTGGAGTCGCAGTTGCTTTTGTCCCCGGCAAAACAGGCGGGCCACCGGCTGAACTCCACGTGACGCTCCCGCTGGCGCCCACTTTCCCACCCGGATCGGATCGTGGCCTCTGGACCGGTCAGTTCGTCCATGTCCCAGCCCGGCCTGGGGCGCGGGGGATGCGGACGGCGGCTGCCGGCCGGCACCCCGAGGCGAGGCGAGGCGAGGCGTCCCGGAACCGGTCCGGCAGAGCCACGGCTTGCTGCTGCGGCTGCTGCTGCGGCGGCTGCGGCGGGGGGTCCCCCGCTGCTCCCCCTCGGCCCGAGGCAGGTCTAGATGCTCAGGTCTTGGCGGACGGTGGCCAGGGACACCTTGCTGCGGCCGCTGCCGCCCTCGCTGTCGCCGCCGGCGGGCGCCCGGTGCGCATAGGCGGGCGGGGCGTGCGGGGCGGGCCCGGCCCGGCGGGAGGGCGGCGGCGGCGGCCCGGGCGGCGGCGGCAGCGGCGGCGGGAGCAGCGTCTGCGCCTCCTCGGGCGCTCGGGGGTCGCGCTGGGCCGCGGGGCGCGGGCGGCCCTTCCAGAGCAGGTGGCCCAGCTCGGCCACGCTGAGCAGCGCGGACAGCAGCCCCACGGCGAAGTAGAAGACCACGAAGACCGTCTTCTCGGTGGGCCGGCTCACGAAGCAGTCCACGGCGTGCGGGCAGGGCGGGCCGGTGCAGGCGAAGCGCGGCGCCACGCGGAAGCCGTAGAGCAGCGTCTGGCCGGCCAGGAAGGCCAGCTCGGCCAGCAGCCGCAGCGCCACGCTCAGCAGGTAGCAGCGGCGGGCGCGGCGGGCGCGGCGGGCGCGGGGCGGGCCGGCGGCCTCGGGGAGCCCCCGGGGGGCGCCCGGCTTCCCGTCGGCGTCGGCGGCGTCGGCGGCCCCCCCCGCCGGCCCCGGGGCGCCCGGCTCCTTGCTGGCCTGGTGCATGGAGTAGACGACGAAGAGCACGGGCGGCGCGCACAGCAGCAGGATGTGGAAGAGCCAGAAGCGGTAGTGCGACACCGGGAAGGCGCGGTCGTAGCAGGTCTGGCGGCAGCCGGGCTGCAGCGTGTTGCACACGAACTCCTCCTGCTCGTCCTCGAACACCGCGCCGCCCACCGTGGCCAGCACCAGGATGCGGAAGATGAGCATGACCACCAGCCACAGGCGGCCCACCAGCGGCGACTGCAGCTGCACGGCGTCCAGCAGCGAGCTGAGGAACGCCCACTCCCCCATGGCGCTGCGGGCGGGCGGGGGGGGGGCGGTCAGCGGCTGCAGGCAGGCAGCCCCCCCATGCCCACCCGAGTGGCCTCAGGGGGACCGCCTCTAACCTCCTGGTGAGTCGGGGGTCAGCGAGGTCTGGCTTTAGCAGGGATTTCATGGGAACAGAGAAGCAGGCGAGGGGGGCGGGGGCAGAGGGGTTTGGTGAGTCCCGGCCAGGGGTGTCCCGCTCCCTGGGGCCCAGGGGTGCGGGGAGGAGCCCCGCCTGGTGCCTCAGCCTGAGCCCTGGGCCTGCTGGGTTGGGGCGTAGGCCCCTCCAGAGCCTAGATTCCAGGCGAGGACCTTAGAGCCCCCCCCACCCCCCCGCCCCCGGGCGCCCTGACAGCATCTGTAGAACGGAGCCCAGCTGTGTGTGCCCTACGTGCTGGAGGCTGCTTTCCCCGGGCGAGTGGTGCCTTGAACCCAGGACTCCAGACCCAGTTTGGTACCCCACCTTTTTCTTTCTCTGCCCTTTTCACCGGAGTGGATCTCTCTCTGGATTGTGGGGGGACACAGAAGGAGTTCTACTCCCTAACTCTATCCGGAAGGATCCTCTGTCCTGGGGCTCCCCTGCCCTCGGACCCCAGTAAGGCAAGACTGCGGCCCAGGCCTCGCCCATCTCCCCCCTGGCGCCCCCGGCTCCCAGTTTCCCACATCTCCTGAGAGAGGCTCCCCAACACACACTCACACAGGCCCCACAGGCCCCGGACACCCCCCCCAGACCCTCAGGCGACCCCACTCACCCTGTTCCTGGAGCTGAGGTGTTAAAGTTGAGCGAGGAATCTTGGGAGATGCCTGGGACCTGTTTCTCCTGGTCCCTCTTTCATTTTCCCTTTCAGATTTGGCCGGGATGGATGACAGGACAGGATGGCGGTGAGGGGCTAGCTCTCCCCCCTCTCTTAAAGGGACAGGGTGACCCTGTTGGCTGGGTCCACCCTTGGGAACAGACGTAGGGACACACCCCTCACTGGATTCTGCCAGCTCTCCCTTTCCCACCCCCTCCTCCCGTTCCACAGCTGCGTCTCCATCTGGAAATGGGGGAGGAGGCTGCACCCCTGACTGAGGAAACCTTACGGGAGCCGGTCCCCGGCACGCTCCCCCAAACTGGAAGGCCTAGATCCGCTATAAGCTGTTCTCTTTATAGGCCATCTTCAGGGCTGGAGGGCGGCTTGGTGCCGGTGCTGGGGGCACTGGCATTGAAGGGGCAGCAAAGCCGGGCAGCTCGGGTTCCAGCTCTGCTCCTGACCTTGGACGAGTCACTGAGCTCTTCTGGGCCAGAGTTTCCTGGTTGGTCAACTGAGGCGACTGCAGCCGACCCCCCAGTTTCCTTCCTGCTCCGAGTCTTCATGCTGAGGCCCAGCCATGTGACAGGGGACAAGACGCGGGCCAGCAAACTTGGCAGGGAAACATATTCAGGTGTCAAGAATGGGTGCCTAAGGAAAACATGTCCTACTATTAATTATAAGTTATACTGCAAAAAAATCAATAAAAATATATTAAAAAAAAAAAAAGAATGAGTGCCTAGCCGAAACTGGTTCGGCTGAGTGGATAGAGCATCGGCCTGTGGACTGAAGGGTCTGGGGGTCGATTCCGGTCAAGGGCATGTACCTTGCTTGCGGGCACATCCCCAGTGGGGGGTGTGCAGGAAGCAGCTGATCGATGTTTCTCTCTCATTGATGTTTCTAACTCTCTATCCCTCTCCCTTCCTCTCTGTGAAAAATCAATAAGATACATACTTTTTTTAAAAAATAAAGAGTGAGTGCCGTGGGTAGTTAAGAGGAGCTGTTTCCGTCCTGCTTTCTGCAGCTCCCAGGCCTCCGCCGAGGAGCATGTGCTTTAAAACGTGGGAAAGAGACAGGCGCCTTCCCAGGAGGCTCCGATGGAATCATCCCCGTGGCCCTGGGACGACGCAGGGCGACCTGAGCAGCCAGGCGGGACCCCTGTCTTTCGAGGACTTTTCCCACCCGCACACCAGCCCCTCCCTCGAGGACGCACTGCTCTGGGGGACCTCGGTAGGAAGCTGAGACTCAAAGGATCTAAGCCCCCGTCACACACCAAGTGAATAGCTGACCCTCTTGGTTCCAAGTTCATACTTTTAAAAAAAATTATTGTATTGTTTTTTTACAGAGAGGAGGGAGAGGGATAGAAAGTCAGAAACATCGATGAGAGAGAAACATCCATCAGCTGCCTCTTGCACACCCTCCACTGGGGATGTGCCCGCAGCCAAGGTACAGGCCCTTGACCGGAATCGAACCTGGGACCCTTCAGTCCGCAGGCCGACGCTCTATCCGCTGAGCCAAACCGGTTAGGGCCTGAGTTCACACTCTTAAGCCTGTCGTGGAGCTGTCCTCTGTCGAGCCTGCCTGCCTCCCCAGGGGGTGTCCAGGGCCCCACCATCCAGGGCTTTGACCGGGCGGGTGGGCACAGGCACGGGGTGGGCCTCGCCTACCCTTCCTGTGCGGGAAGGGCCAGGACTCACCTGCTCGGTGCCTTTCCTTTCCCCTTTAGCCCTGGGGCCTGTGTGCTTTTCCATGTTGACAGGGACCCCCGGGCTGGTTTCAGGAAGCGGTGGGAAAGGCGCCCTTCATCCCCTCTGGCTCAGGGGCCCAGCCCAGCCTGGAAAAACCCCAACTCTTTCCACCCTGGTGCAGGGTTCCCTCGGGAATGGGCCCGGGTCGGGAGAGGCTGTCCTGGATGAAGTCCAAGGGAAAGCACATGCTGGGGCCACACCCCCAAAACAGGAAGTGGGGTGGGGGCATTGCAGACCTCACCATGACCTCCCCGGGCTTCTGGAAAAGCTGCTTTCCAACCCCCCAACTCCTGTCCACAGCCACGGGGCTCCGGGACACACCTCACACCCCTGACCGTCCAGGATCCGTCCCGCCCTGTCCCCTGGCTGCCTGCGGGGTCAGCCCACCGGCCCAGCTGGAAAAACCCAGAGACCTGCCCGCCTGCCTGCCTGCCTGCGGGGGGTGGGCAGCGGCTGAGGTGGCGATGGCTGGGGCGGGGCGGGAGGGGGAGAGCCCGTGTTGGCCCGGCGTGTGCCCAGCCCCCGATGCCACAGGCCAGACCCAGGAGACGCGGCAGTCATGCCGTCCTCCTCAGATACAGATGGCACCGCCCGGCTCGGGTGCAGGTGTTGCTGATGCTAACCAGGCTGGCGGCGTGTGGCTCCGTTCTTGGCCGCGCTCTCGGCCCCTGTCCCAGACTGTCACCTCCCCGCCGGGCTGTGGAGCCTGTGCCCATGTCTGCCCACGGGCACACACATGCAGGCACACACTTGTTCGCACCCGGTGAGTGACAGCATCAGGAAACGACTGTACCTCCTCGTCCCCGGGCCCCTCTCCCGGGTAAAGGCTTTACAGAAACGGTGCCTTTTAGCGAGGCCTTTACCACCCTAAGTGGAATTTAACCCCCTACTTCATTTTTAAAATATATATATTTTATTGATTTTTTTAAGTTAATGATCTTTTTATTGGAAAAAAAATAAAAAGACTAGCATTTACACAACTTGGAATGGACATTTAAATTGTAATTTCTTTTAAAAAATATACATTTTATTGATTTTCTACAGGCAGGAAGGGAGAGGGATAGAAAGTCAGAAACATTGATGAGAGAGAAACATCCATCAGCTGCCTCCTGCACACCCCCTACTGGGGATTGTGCCTGCAGCCAAGGTACATGCCCTTGACCGGAATTGAACCCGGGACCTTTCAGTCCACAGGCCGACGCTCTATCCACCGAGCCACACCGGTTTCGGTTAAATTATAATTTCTTGAACAGCAATTGTTGATGGTTGTGCTAAAGTCCAAGGCCACAGGATGGGATACACTTACCTGGAACTGCTGGACAGCCAGGCCTCCCCTCCTCCCTTGGCCCTACTGAAGATTAGTCTCAGCTGTGACAGCCAATGCAGGAAACCAGTCATTGCCTCATTAATAGAGATGTGAATAGAAAAATCCGGAAGGCTGGTTAACCTTAATTGCTCTGAAAGGTCAGAGCTATTCACTCATTGTTTAGTTGAGACATTAGAAGCAGCTCCCACTTGTTAGTCTTATGTAAATTCTTGCTGCTTGACTATTATTGGAATTTCCTGACCTAAAGGATATGAGTGTATCCCATCCTATCTAATAAAAGAGTAATATGCAAATTGACGGTACATTTGCTACACCCACAAGCCAATCAGAGTGAGTATGCAAATTAACATAACTAAGATGGCGGTTAATTTTCATATCAATGTGCAAAAGACAGCGTAGAAGGAAGCCAAGGGAGCAAAGCTGCAGAGAAGTAAGCAAGCGGGGTGGGGGAGAAGGGAGGGAGCAAGGCAGCAGAGATGGGAGAGAGCGAGGTAGTGGAGAAGAGAGCGAGGCAGCAGAGAAGGGAGGGGGCTTTGCTCAGACCACAGGAAGCTCTATTCTTGCAGGAATCTTCCTGCAACTGGTCTCTAGTAGGCCTAATAAAAGGGGATAGCAAGGCCAGAGCTGGTGGTAGTCCTTCCACTAGAGATGGACAGCTGCCTGGCCCCCAGGACTCCCAGATTAATGCTTTTCTAGTCTCTTTCATTTGTGTGCGGCCTTCTCCAGATCCCGAACCCTGAACTGGAACCCTGGACCACGTGGGACGTGAAAGGGGTTCCCACAAGCAGAAGTCTAAACAAAAGATGCACGGACATCGCTAGGCTGTAAAAGCCCCAGGAAGCTGCCATAACTGACCTGCTGGCCTGGCATTGGCTGGGATGACCTTCCGCAGGAAGCTGGGAGATGTAGTCTTTATTCTTGGTGGCCTTGCACCCTTCATTGTCACAAATCTGGTTCTGGTATTGGCCCTCCACACCGCCTGGGGGAGTCAGGAAACTCAGTTCCCTCCTCAGGGGAAGCCTTCCCTGTCTTGCTTGTCATCTTGTCCCCAGGCCCTTCCAACCCACTGCCCCTCTGGGCTCTCCTTTGTGTGTCTCCGCCAAGTCCCATCCCTGCTTTCTTTTCCTGAGCAGGGAGGTCGTGACTGCCAGCTGGCTCCCCCCCCACCCCCCGCTCTTCCCCCCATTCCACCCATTTCTAGGTTGTACATGTAGCAACCTTGCTCAGAAGGACAGTAAGTGGGCCTGGCAGAGGCTTCCTTTCCTCCTGCTAAAATAACATTTACTGGTCTATCTTTTTATTTTATTTTTTTACATTTTATTGATTTTTTACAGAGAAGATGGGAGGAGAGAGAGTTAGAAACATCAGTGAGAGAGAAATATTGATCAGCTGCACACCTCCCACTGGGGATGTGTCCACAGCCAAGGTACATGCTCTTGTCCGGAATCGAACCTGGGACCTTTCAGTCTGCAGGCTGACGCTCTATCCACTGAGCCACACCGGTCAGGGCACTGGTATATCTTTTTGGACTCATCAGAACCTATTGGGCCACTTTGAGGCCAGTGAAGATACTGTCTTACTGAAAAGAAACAAATCTGACTTCGGAAAGTACAAGGGGGGATGTAGAATGAAAACGTTTGGCAGTTTCTTATAAAGGTAAACATATACCCTTATTATGACCCAATCATTCCAAGGGGAGTATTTACCCAAGAGAAATGAGAAAATATGTCTACAGAAAACATGCTAGTGTTCCTAACAGCTTTGTTTATAATAGGCTCAAACTGGAAACCACTCAATGTCCATCAACAGGTAGAAAGATAAATAGTCCATCCAATGGAATAATATCCAGCAATTAAAAAAAACCCAGGGAACTAGCCCTGGACCGTGTGGCTCCGCTGGTTGGGGCATCGCCCCGTGCACCGAAGGTCCCAGTTCGGGGCACCTGCCTCGGCTGCAGGTTCAATCCCAGGTCAGGGCGTGTGCGGGAGGCAACTGATTGATGTTTCTCTCCCTTCCTGCCCCTCTCTACAAAGAAATAAAATAAAATAGGAGGAAACATTTCTTTTTTTGTTAACCCTCATTTGAGGATGTTTTTTTCCACTGATTTTTTTAGAAGGGAGGGGGAGAGACAGAGAGGGGGAACCATCGATGTGAGAGAGACACATCGATTGGTTGCTCAAGCGCGATTGGAATTGAACCTGAGACCAGTCCTAAGGCTGGTACTCTAACCACTGAGCAAACCAGCTGGGGCAAGAGGAAACTACTGACACAAGCAACAACGTGGATGCGTTTCGGAAGCATCATGCCGAATGGAGGAAGCCAGACACTGAAAGATTCCCCAGGTCTGAAGACCTAAAACTAACCTGTCATAGATTCAGGCCAAACCTCGTCTGGGGTTGGGGTTAAAGAGACACAAAAGAACTTTTTTTGGGAGATGAACATACTTTGTCTTGATTGTGATGGTGGTTATGTAGGTATTTACATCTGTCAAAAGTCATCAGTCTGTACATTTAGAAGGGTACATCTTATGCATGTAAATTATTCCTCAATAAAGTTGCTCTGAAAAGGAAAAAGTGATGGGAGAGACAGACTCGCTAAGCCATCCTCACACTCCTCTCTGCCCACCTCTCTGGGCCGGCTTCCCTCCTCTCCTCCCTCATGTCTGTTAGACGTGACCAGGCTCTCATGGTCTGGGCCATGCTTACTAAATGCTACTCTTGCTAAATGTTGAAAGGTAGAACAGTATTTTGTAGACCAGCTGTAAACAGGATGAACTCCACCAATAAGTGCAGCTACTGCAAAGAAGTCACCATGTAATGGACTAAACCAACGGTTGGCAAACTGCGGCTCCGGAGCCACATGCAGCTCTTTGGCCCCTTGAGTGTGGCTCTTCCACTAAATACCACGGCTTGGGCGAGTCTATTTTGAAGAAGTGGCGTTAGAAGAAGTTTAAAAAATTTGGCTCTCAAAAGAAATTTCTTATAAAAAATATATTTTATTGATTTTTTACCGAGAGGAAGGGAGAGGGATAGAAAGTCAGAAACATCGATGAGAGAGAAACATCGATCAGCTGCCTCTTGCACACCCCCCACTGGGGATGTGCCCGCAACCAAGGGACATGCCCTTGACCGGAATCGAACCCAGGATCCTTCAGTCTGCAGGCCAATGCTTTATCCGCTGAGCCAAACCGGTTTCAGCTCAAAAGAAATTTCAATCGTTGTACTGTTGATATTTGGCTCTGTTGACTAATGAGTTTGGTGACCACTGGACTAAACAAATAGTGTCTAGTGTTCAAGAGCAACTTGACCTCCTGCTCTGGAGATGTCATCAGGAGTTACACTGGTCAATCTTTTGCAAATGAGCTGGGGGGACTGTGCTTTAAATCGCCTGTGAACCTTTTTGTATCCTGAGGGTTGGATAAACAGAAACGACTGAAAAGGCTCCTCAGAAGGTGCTTTGATGGGGATTATCCTCTCTAGTCACCCAACAGCACCCCTCCCTGTGGTGGACAGAGCACGTGGAGGCGATTCTGGGTTCTGCGGGTAAATTGTCAGGTGGGCACTGCATACAAGCTTTCGGGTGGCACCCAGAAGTGACTTTTGACCCCCAAGCTTAGCATTTTTAATCTTCACAACTGAATAGGCAAAACTCAACAATTCTTTGCGTTTCTTCTTTTTTTTCTTTTTCTTTTTCTTTGCTGCTAAAAGCTTTATTGTTTCCATTTGGTCCAACGCCTGGGAGAGGGCTTCAGGGAGAGGCTCAGGGAAGAGCCAGACACCGGGGGTTGCCGAGGAGCCCCTCCAAGGCCTCTGGGCTCCAAAGACCCCTGTGGTGCTGGAGGGGAGCCTTTGGAAGAGATACTCGCCCAGCCCAGCCTGGGGGCCGGCCTGCAGAGGTGAGTCAGGTGTCGCCCATCTTCTTGATGAGGTTCCCCTCCTCACCCGGAAGTGGTTCTCCAGGAGCCACAGGATGAGGGTCTGCGCGGGCAGAACCAGGGCCTGCAGCTCCCGAAGGGCCTGGGTCAGGCTCCTCTCCGAGGCCAGGCGGCTGCCATGGCCCTGAGTTTCCCCCTCCCCCTGGGGAGGCTTCAGTGCGTCCTGGAAGAGAACTCGGCCACCGCGCTGGTTTCACAACTTTAAGAGCTTCTCCCACACTCTCTCGGGAGAAGCCGCCCACATCGTTCAAGAGCCACATCATTGCCTTCAAAATAGAAGCCCAGAGAGAGGTGGGTGTGGGCGCCGCGGATGCAGGCTGGGCAGGCGGAATAATCCCGATGAATTCGGGAGCTCATGGCTGTCCGGCAGTCAGGGGTTCAGGTAGGAAAAAACCTCGGTGTGTTGGCGGGTCTGGAGGTGGTTCTGGAGGTGGGTCTAGAGCTGGGTCTGGAGGTGGGTCTAAAGGTGGGTCCGGAGGTGGTTCTGAAGGTGGTTCTGGAGGTGGGTCTGGAGGTGGTTCTGGTGGGGGGTTTACCACAGTGTGAACAATGCTTTTGGGCTCAAACTTTTTGCTTTTTCAATTTTCAGAGTAATTTCCCCAAAGTGGAATGACTGGGGAAAGGGGTATTGGGCAGACAAGAACAGATATCCATTACACCTGAAGAAAAAGTTAGTTAAAAAGTTTTCTAGCCGAAACCGGTTTGGCTCAGTGGATAGAGCGTCAGACTGCGGACTGAAAGGTCCGGGGTTCGATTCCGGTCAAGGGCATGTACCTTGGCTGCGGGCACATCCCTGGTCGGGGGCATGCAAGAGGCGGCTGATCGATGTTTCTCTCTCATCGATGTTTCTGACTTTCTATCCTTCTCCCTTCCGCTCTGTAAAAAATCAATAAAATACATATTTTTAAAAATAATAAAAAATAAAGTTTTCTATAAGCTTGGATTTCAGGAAAATGGCCAGAAATCACTGAAGTCCCATTGTACCAGAACAAATTTATCTACTAATACAATTTTTGGATCCTTTGTTTCTCAACAACCATTTTTTATAACTTGTAATCAGTGTAATACCTACTTATTTAAGCAATGTTCCATATTTATGTGTAGACATAAATACATTTTATAAAGGGTCTAAATGTGTATAATCACTTAAATTTATTAGCACCAGAATTTTAATCTCCTAAGACAGTGGTCGGTAAACTCATTAGTCCACAGAGCCAAATATCAACAGGACAACGATTGAAATTTCTTCTGAGAGCCGAATTTTTTAAACTTAAACTTCTTCTAACCACTTCCTCAAAATCGACTCGCCCAGGCCGTGGTATTTTGTGGAAGAGCCACACTCAAGGGGCCAAAGAGCCGCCTGTGGCTCGGGAGCCGTAGTTTGCCGACCACGGCCCTAACATGTCAGTGGCTTCAGGAACGAAGAGTCAAGGGCTGTATTATTCCCTTGGAGTCTGTTTATTTATTTATTTAAAACATATTTGTGTTGATTTCAGAGAGGGAGAGGGATAGAAACGTCAATGGTGAGAATGACTGGCTGGCCACCTCCGGTACGCCCCACACTGGGGTCGAGCCCACAGCCTGGGCATGTGCCCTGACCGGGAATCAAGCTGACCTCCTGGTTTGTAGGTCGACGGTCAACCCCTTCCCGTCTTTTTAGTTAGAAAGTTCTCGACTGATCAGGAGCAAACTTCTACTTTCTAAACGGAAATGTCTCTGATTGTTTTTCTCTCTAAAGAGGGTGTACACATATGCTTTTCATCCACTATTTTGTGAACAAATGTGCACTCACCTGTCAGGGATTTCACCTTTGATTTGTAACCTGCTTTCTTTTTAAAATCTGTTTCTATCGATGGGCTGCCTCCCGCACTCCCCTGGCGTGAGCCCTGACAGACTGGAGCGTGGCCTCCTGGTCCATAGGTTGCTGCTCGACCACGGAGCCGCCGTCATTCTTAACGAGTAACTTGTGTTCCTCATTGTACCGTAAGTTAAAATTTAGGTTACTTTTGGTTTTATTGTATCAGAGAAATGTCAATATTTTGTACATGGCTTTTTGGGAGACAATTGTGGATTTACACACAGTTGTGAGAAATAATACAGAAGTCCCTTACACGCTTCTCCCATTTTCCCCAATGGGAAGTATAATCATCAGCTTAACTACAATATTGTTTTCTGTGCTATTAGAACTGGCATCTGTGTGTTTTTACTTAGTTTTTTGCATGTCCAATTCTTTTCTTGAACTACATTTCTTAAAGTGAGAATTGCTGGGCAAAAGGGTGTGGCCTTTTTGTCCAGAATCTGATGAAAGGGCTCATTTTTCCTTTTAAAATATATTGATTTTATTGAGAATAGAACCCAGAACTAAGAGCCAAACCAGTTAGGGCCCTTTTTTCCTTTTCCTTTTCTTTTCTTTTCTTTTTAAATCAACAGTACCCTTGGAGATATGTTTAGGCTATTCCTCTGTAACTCTTTTGCTTTTCTTTAAAAAAGTATCTTTAAAACAGTTTTATTTAATACTAGAGGCCTGGTGCATGAAATTCGTGCATGGGGGGGTGGCGCAGAGGGGGGTGTCCCTCAGCCCAGCCTGCACCCTCTACAATCTGGGACCCCTCGAGGGATGTCTGACTGCCTGTTTAGGCCCAATCCTGGACATCCTTCTCACAATCCAGGACTGCTAACTCCAAAGTGCTTGCCTGCCTGCCTCCCTGACTGCCCCTAACTGCTTCTGCCTGCCAGCCTGATCACCCCCTAACCACTACCCTGCTAGCCTAATTGATGTCTAATTGCTCCTCTGCCAGACTGTTTGCCCCCAACTTCCCTCCTCTGCCGGCCTGGTCACCCCTAACTGCCCTCCCCTGCAGGCTCGATTGCCCCCAACTGCCCTCCCTTGTAGGTCTGCTCCCTCCCAACTGTTCTCCCCTGCTGGCCTGATCGCCCACAATGTCCTCCCTTGCAGACCTGGAACCGCCCAACAGCCCTCCCCTGCTGGCCATCTGGTGTCCACATGGGGGCAGGCCTCTTGTGTGTCTTACTCTTTTATTAGATAGAGGCCTGGTGCATGAGTGGGGACTGGCTGCTTTGCCCTGAAGGGTGTCCTGGATCAGGATGGGGATTTCCTGGGGGCGTGGGGCCTGTGGTGGTTTGTAGGCTGGCCACACCCTCCAGCGACCAAAGCAGAGGCCCTGGGATCTGGGATTAATTTATGTTCTACAATTGAACCTTTGTAGCTGGGAGCAGAGCCAAGCCTTCTGTTCACTCCCTGGCAACAACCATTTCTGTTTGAGTTTATTTAAATTCTATAATTGAAACTTTGTAGCCTAGAGTGGAGGACTAGGCTGGCAAGGGTAGGCAGAAAGCTTGGCTTCCTCCATTGCTGGGGAAACCCAAGCATCCCTCCTGCTCTCAGTGGCCACAGCCATCTTGGTTGGGGTTTATTTGCATAATTTGCTCCTGAGTGGCTTGTGGGTGTGGCTTAATTGGAAGTATGGTCAATTTGCATACTACTATTTTATTAGATAGTAGAGGCCTGATGCATGAATTCGTGCCCGGGTAGGCTCCATCCCAGACCATTAGGCCGATTTGGGCCAGCCGGTAGGGTGGTGGGAAAGAGGGACTGTATGGCCAGTCAACTGGGGGGGGTGGACCACTGGATGTTGGCTGGCCACAGGTTGGCTGTGGGAGCACACTGACACCAAGGGGCAGCTCTTGCATTGAGTGTCTGCCCCTTGGTGGTCAGTGTGCATCATAGCTACTGGCCGGTCATCAAGTCACAAAGGTGGCTCAGGCTTTTATATATGTAGATTTTTATTGACTTCAGAGAGGGAGAGAAACATCAATGATGAGAATCATTGATTGGCTACCTCCTGCACACCCCCGTACTGGGGATCAAGCCCACAGTCTGGGTATACGCCCTTGACCAGAATCAAACAAGGGGCCCTTTAGTTGGCAGGCCGATGCTCTATCTACTGAACCAACCCAGGTAGGGCTAAAAAGTTTTATTTTTAACATTTAAATATTTCGTATATTTGAACTTAACTTTGGTGTAAGATGTGAGGAGGGGTTGGATTTATCCAATTTTTTGTTTTTTCCAATTAGGCAGTTGCCCCAATATAATTTACTGATATCAAGTAGTTGACTAGGTTTATTAAAATAGTTGACAAATGAACAAGAAAAAAAAGTTGTAGTGAATTGTTTAAAAATCCCTGGAGAAAAACCCGATTGGCCTCAAGTTGGTCATGGTGCCTGTCTCTTAGACCCACCACCATGGCCAGGGACAGCCAGGAGCATTATATTACGACCAGAGTAGTTCTCAAAAGGAAGTAAAGAAAAAAGTGTCTAAACACTTATTAAAAAAAGAACTAAGAGGGATTTCACCATAAAAAAAAAGTATAGTGCAGGGAGAAAAAAGGACAACCAATGGCTTGCAATGTTTAGAATGTTTATTGTAGTACAAAATTGTTGGAATTAAGCTAAATAGAAATACATAGTAAATATTTACAAGGACATTGATAACACCATTGAAGTCACACACACATAAAAGGCAGAAAGGACATAACTTATTGCTGAGTATGGCATCAATAAAATATGTACCATCTTTGAGTAAATGTTGATTTCTCTCTTCTGCCATCCAGCACTCTATAGAAACTTGTTTTGGGGAAATTCAGACTCAGAGGCAGCAAGAGAAGAAAAGTCAAAAGTTGAGATAATCACGTAACTTGTGCTATAATTTCCTTCATCCTATTGTCTGTGTTGAGGTTAAACAGCCAGGGTGTTTTTCCTTTAGCTTCTGCTGATATTGTGAAGAATATAAAGCATTTAAACAACTACTTATTTGAACAAAAATTCAAAAAAGGCTGAGTGGGGAGTATGTTTTGTATTAGAACTACAAAATTCTATCTGATGGAAAATTGCCTATACAACAAAGAAAAAACAGAATTAATCATGCTTTATCTCATATTTATGAAAGCAGGAAGGAGGTACAGCAGACAGACACTTTTATATCAAAGTGCTCCAATTCTAGCTTAATGTATGGACATTAAACTACATTATGCTGAAGTGACTACTACATAACTATCTCTAGAGTCCAGAAGTAAAATCAGATTTTAAAGACAAAAGAAAACAGACTAAAAACATAGACAGGGCAGAGAAGAGAACAATGCCCATGAGATGGCTCACCCGTTAGACGGTATTATAAAGAGATAAGGGACACTCGGTCTACACACTTCACTTTGATGGTTCCAGATTAAAACTAGCTTCCCCAAACTAAATTCACAGGGGAGGAAACAAACAAACAAAAAACGATTGAGGTGACTTTAAATCATTACGTAAAATAGTCACCTTACATTTTAAAACAGATCTTCATCTGATTCTTCGAGGTACTTGATAGGTTTCTTTGTCCGTCCAGATTTTGCACGAGGTGCCACACCTGAGTCCAAGTCCAGATGGAAGTCATCACTCTCCCCCTTGGATTTCTAAGGGAAAAGCCAAAGTAATTTGCATATGTTAACCTGACAGCAGAATTTCAACGTAAAAAATATGTAATCGAAGTCTGAGACAACTCATGGACTAAGAGGTATGTATCTTCTTTACTAAAGTAAAGACAGTAAAAGCTAATGAATTGGGATTTACATTTTCTTACAAACATGCTAAATTACTAAAAGCAAAGGTTGGTTATGTTTTAAATTACCTACAGCAGCCCTAACCAGTTAGTTCAGTGGATAGAGTGTTGGCCTGTGGTCCAAAGGGTCCCGGGTTTGATTCCGATCAAGAGCACGTAATTCGGTTGCAGGGTCCTCCTTAGCCCGGGCCCCGGTCAGGGATCATGCAGGAGGCAACCAATTCATGTTTCTCTCACATGGATATTTCTCTGTCTTTCTCCTTCTCTTCACTCTCTCTAAAAACCCATGGAAAAATATCCTTGGATGAGGATTAATACACCCCCCCCCCCAAAAAAAACAAAACACACCCCAAAATCCACCTATAGCAAAGAATTAGTTAGGATAAGCACCCACCTTGGTTGTGACTGCTTTAGAAATCATTTTCTCAAAATTAGAGTCGGAATCATCAGAAGTGGATGGCTTCCTTTTGCGGCGAATCTTGGTTTTGGGGGGATCAGGCTTTTGAGGGACATCAGAAGTCAAGCTTAGATCCTTTTTGGTTACTTTTGGTGCAGCCCTTTTTTTGGCACCTGTCGTGGAGGTGGAAGACTGACCTGCAAGTCAACACAAGCATCCATCATGGCCACTCTCAGATGAACTGTTCTCACTGTGAACTTTCCTTAGCAACCTGTCGACTGCTTATATTTAACACAGGAAAAAGACAATAATAGAACTGAAAATACATTAGAGAATTAGTGTTCTTAAGCATCCATTTAGAAAATAAATATATGCTTTATCTTAAACACTTGCAAACTGTGTATAAATCCTGTCCTGGTCATAGCAATGAGCTAGATAATGTCTGGCATTTGCTTTCATTTGGAATTTAATTACACTATCAATAGTAAATTTTGGGGATAAAAAATTAATATTGACTTGTGGCTACTAATATTAGTTAATCCCAATATTATTAACACATCTCTAAGACTCAGGCTCTTTACTGTCATATGTCAACTTTCAACCACTGAGGCAAGCTGGTCAGGCAGCACATCATACTTTGAGCACATTAAGTGTAGAACCTCTTTATTTGCAAAATTAAATTTAATGAACAACATCAGTGTGATGCTAGCGAGAACCCACTTTTATTTTCAAAGGCAGGAGTGAGTGGCTGATGCAGTCTGCATTAGAACCCAGGTGGACCTGAGCACCCAGGAAAGCAGACGGCTCACTCTTTTTACCTAATACTCACCTGATGTGGTGGTGCTCTTCTGTGGCTTCGGAACAGGTTCTTTGTTCGTATGTCTAGGAAAAAAAGTTACAAAAAAAAAAAAAAAAGATTACATCTTGAGAACCAATTCTAAATGTGTCAAACAACAAAGAACACACCATCAGCTATTAAAAACAATCATGATAAAACCCATATTAGAAAAGATACTTACTTTGGGGAAGTTTTAGTCTTAACTGGACTAGCATCTGATGGGACAAAATCTTCACCTTCATCTTCATTTTCACTTTTTTTATCAATATCTGAGAAATCTTCATCTGAATCCAAATCTATGAATTTGGCTTCTTCTATTAAAAACATACATATTCAAAGAATCAAAGAGGGTAACAGACTTTGATCCACAGATTGATATAACATTTTATGAAGATTTAAGCTTCAGTTTAATTCCCTAAAAGATGCTTACTTTAAAAATTTTTAATATAATTACTGCTCTAAGATAGAACAATTTCTGGGATTAAGTGCCCTGAAATACATTGGCCATTAAAATCTCTTAGTGTATCTACATATTCGTTGGTTTCTCTTACTTGCTGCTCTTCGTGGCTCTACTTCTCGTGGAGGGACATCAAAATCACTTTCACTACCGCTCCCATCAGATTCCGATTCAGACCAGGGGTTCCTCTTCTTTCCTTTTGGGATTGGTTTAAATGGCAGCGTAGTTTGTTTCTTTGCCTTGGTACCTGAAGGGAGATTAACCAACTTGACATATTCTTAGACCCACTTTTTCTATCTATCACCCATCCTTCAAATATTTCTGAGCTCTGTGCTAGTATTAGAATACCATGGCGAACAGAAACAAGTTTCTCTCATGGAGCACACAGCTTGTCAATGAACCCGTAACACGTGCTGTAGAAAACTGATGGTGGCGTAGGTGAATCGCCTGTACTCACAGCCTCCCACAGCCACGTCAGAATTACTAAAATACACATCAACTACCATTCAGAACCGTCTAAGAGGGGGCTGAATGGAAATGCTACAACTAGAGCAGTAAAGAAAGCACACAGAGACTAGTAGGAGGGGCAGAAGCGCTGAACGGGCTGGACTGCCACCCACATGTGCTACTTTTTTGATAGAGAGGGAGACGCTCTCTGTGGTGGCTGCCTGTGAAGAGTAAGGGGTCCCAGCCCCATACCAGGTCCTCCCACCCCAACCCCCAGCCCAGGCTCCCAGAGCTGGGAAAAGAAGTCCCCATAACGACAGCTGTAAAGCCCAGCAGGGATTAGGGCTCAGTGACACGGAGACTGCTGGAGTCTCAGGTGCTCCTTTTAAAGGGCTGGCGCAGCAACTGAACCGAATGTCCTGCTTAGGCTGAGCGCCAGCGTCAGGGTGAGGCTCTGGGGGACCCAGGCACATAAGGGGAGGAACTGGATTGTCTGGCATTGAGGCAGGAACTTGGGGGCAGCTTTCTCACAGGGGTTCCTGGACTGGGATCTCACCATTGCAGGGCTTACTCACAGCCTTTTCTGCTTGCTCTGCTCTGGTTATTCCGAGACCCCAGCCCATCTAATTTGCATGTCCACCCAACCTCTTTCCAGCGGCTTGTCCTTGCACAGGCTTCAGACTTTGCTAAAATATCTCAAACAAGCTGCAACGAGGCTTAGCAAGAAAAGATGCCAGACCCTGCTGGAGCACAAGCCTAACTTGCTTCGTATCTGCACCTGCCTGGGCACCTCCAAACCCAACACAAATAGCTCCTGCAGGGTGCTAGAGCCAATGCTCCCAGTGGACATCTTCAGGCCACAGCAGATTATATGCTACACACCCATTAGCAACACACTCATGGGCAGACCCAGGAGCACCCAAGTCCCATTAAAGCAAGTCCTGCCCATAGGGGTGTTTCTGCACAGCAGCTCTCCCATTGTAGTCACAGCTGGTGCTCACAGCCAGTCTGGCCTGGAGGTCAATTTCTCCCAACGAAACAATCCAAATACCCATCAACTGATGAACAAGATAAAATATAGCATCTCTACAATGAAATATTATTTGGCAATAAAAATGAAGGAAGTATTGATACATGTTTACTATATGAATGACCCTGGAAAGCATTATGCTAAGTGAAAAGAAGCCAGACACAAAAGACCAGATATTATATGATTTCTATTTATATGAAACATCTAGAATAGGTAAATCTAGAGATAGAATTAGATTAGTGGTTGCCTAGGAGGAGGAAGAGTTGGGAGAAAATAGGGAGTGGCCTTCAATGGGCACAGTGTTTCTTTTGGGGGGCAAGAACTTGTTCTAAAACTTTGGAGAATACCAGAACCATTAATTGGTCCACTTTAAAGCATAAATTTGGTATGTCAATATCTCAATGAAGAAGTTAAACAAAGTAGATACTCAATAAAGGCATTAATCTTAACTCTAAGGATAATGCAAACACGATTAAGTGGTTACTGTACTCAAGTTTTTAACTGGCTAGAAGGAAAAATCTAATTAAGTTTGTTTTCTTTGGATCCCAACTAAGGAATACAAATTAACAAATATTTCATTACAAAATGAGTTCAAACTACTTCAGATGTAGCTCTCTTTCATGCTATGCACTAAGAATTTATTGAATATCTATGTGGAATGTGCTAGATACCAAACACAATTTTACCTCAACTCGACTATTTCCTTAAAATATTTAATACCTGGTTCTCTTTTCTGTCTCTTCCCTAATCTTTGTTTTAGGTTTCCTTGTTCCACACTGTCCTCTTGGGGGCTTCCTTCAGTATTTTCATTCTAAAAGACAGCAGATGAGAATGGTCAAGCTCTGCCAAATTTTATTACAGTAAAAACTCGATATAACAGATTAATTCCTGAGAGGGGGGGTGCCCATTAAAGCCGAAAGTCTATTATATAACAAAGTTTAGGTTTTCTGAATGTGCATATTTAAAATTTGACAAATTAGTGAGTATAGCCATTTTCACTTATGTAGACACGTTCATGTAGTTAGAAGTTTAATTTCACAGAAAAGTTTATATATTGAATAGGTCTAATAAATGCGTGCATTCACCAGTCACTTTGAGTAAACAAATGCACACTGCTGGGACATGCCTTAGCACATGTCAGAACATTGAATTAGCATGTATGAAAACTACTGCAGAAAGTCACGCCACTGACAAGAGAACCAATTACCTTTACAAATGCAGTGTGAACACGTGCTAATCATTCATTGGATATTGTTTATGAGCAGTGACACTTTGGTTAAAAGTATTTAAAAGTTAAGATATTAATTTTCACATGTGACATACAGACTAGAAGTTTTGTCCATTTTGAGGTCTGCAAAAATCAAGGGTTTACTTTACTGTACTTGGAATAATATAAGGTCAAGCATACAAATCTATATCAGGTCAAAGAGTGATTTTTTTCCCTTTGGGTCTGGTTAAGAACTCTGAATAAAGGTACAAGTATGACTTTTTCAAGATATTTAAACATTAAAAAATCAGACCATGAAAAGGAAACTGAGAAAAGTGACTCTGCAACCGGATCAGCTTTCAAGAAAGGAATGTTATACCCTGGCTGGGCAGCTCAGTTGCTAAAGAGCGGCATCTTGCTGAAACCGGTTTGGCTCAGTGGATAGAGCGTCAGATTGCGGACTGAAAGGTCCCGGTTCGATTCCGGTTAAGGGCATGTACCTTGGCTGCGGGCACATCCCCAGTGGGGGGCGTGCAGGAGGCAGCTGATCAATGTTTCTCTCTCATTGATGTTTCTGACTTTCTATCCCTCTCCCTTCCGCTCTGTAAAAAATCAATAAAAATAAAAAAAATAAAAAAAAAAATAAAAAAAAATAAAGAGCGGCATCCTGATATGCCAAGGTTGTGGGTTCAATCCTCGGTCAGGGTACATACGAGAACCAACCAATGAATTCATAAATAAGTGGAACAAATCAATGTTCTCTCTCTCAAATCAAACAATAATTTCTTTTTTTAAAAAGAAATGTTATGACTAGACATAGGGTTAATTCCAAACCATGGAAATAGAAAACTTATAATTTGTTCAATTTTATGTGAAAATAAGCTTAACATATTTTATGTATAATGTTTTCAAAAGTATTACCTTAATTTTCCTTTTAATTTTCTTTTCTGCCTCTGCTTTCATCTCTGTGGTCACCCGGGGGATGACTCTTCTTCCACTTGGGGAAGGCAAAACTTCAGCCATTTGTGTTTTTTTCCCTTTTCCTTTCCCCCCTTTCCCAGGAAGTCCTACTTGTTCATCTTGTTTTTCCTTGGCTTCAACAGTCTAAAAAAGGGATAGAGAAAGCAAGTTTATAAGATAAAAAAGGCATTATAACATCTTTATTACTTTATAGGGATAGCATAAAAGGCAACAATTAAATGGGTTTCAACTAGTTATATCTTAACATAAATTTGTGACAACTTGTTCCATAGCTAAGGATACCACTACAACAGTGAAAATACAATTAAGACACACTTTGAACAGTGTGGGGATAGAAGACTGGGTTCAACTCTTGATTTTATCACTGAATTTTTCTGAGGATAAAAAGAGCAAAGTATGTTAAGGATAAAATACATATATACACATTTGTGAACTCAAATAAAAAATAAGGATGTAATTCTAGTAATGTATACTTATTCTATTAACTGATTGTAAGCTGCATATCATACTGAATGCAATAATATAAATTTGCATGGTAATTCTTTTAGCTTCATTTGTGAAATGCTTTTTCTTATATCAAAATGTAGAAAAACCAAATAGTGAAATTAACAGGATCTTCAAAACTATTAATCAGCTAGGTTGATTTGGAGGACTGGGTTGGGTTGGTCTTCTTTCACATTTAAATTCTTATCTTCTTAGTCCTATTAGGTAAAAAATCAGCTCTTGCCCTCCTTTCCTTTTCCTCTTTGTCCAGAAGCTTCCAGCTTAGTTATGTTCCCTGATCATTTACTTTATTCTAACTAGTTTAAAAACAGTTTGTTCTTTTATGTGAATCTTGGAATATTTCCTTTTGCCTCCATATTCTTTCTACTGCCAATTTTGAAATTTCTTGATAAAGAGGTATGTTGATAGAATCTATTATTTCATTAGTAAAATTCTAAAATGGACATTATACGCTACATACCTCTAGCTCTTCAATAAAAGCAGCCAAGTCTTCTTTCCACAAATCTGATGGACTCTTTCTTTTTAATGTTTCCAGCTCTTGTTCCTTTATAAGATAGTCAGCAAGTTGAGAGTTAGTTTATATGCATAAACAGCATTTTCATGAAGCACACACGTTTTTTCTTTCATGGTTAGAACATAACTAAGCAAAATGTACCATCCATCAACTCACTTTCTCTTTTCTTTGTTTACACAGTTCATCTTTCTTTTCTTTCGTTAGGTACCAAAGAGGCATATCAAGAAGGTAGTTGAAAGTTGGTCCAGTTGCAGAATCACTTTTCTCAGTTTCCTTTTCATTGTCACTCTCTTCATTTTCTTCTTCTTCTGTAACCTATGGGAAGAATTAAAATGTGGTTTTAATAGGAAATGTGAAACACAGACACTAGATTATACAGTCTTAATAATACAGAAAAATGTTAACCAAGAAATTACCTTTTGCTGGGCTTCTTTCCAAGCCTTCACAGGATCCGAATCATATCCCCTCTGAATCAGAACTTTAATTAATTCTTTTTTGGGCTTATTTTCTATTTACAAAAATATAAACAGAGGTAATAGTTGGTTTTGAGTAATACGTTAGTAATGTAATAAGATTTTACCATGTAATTCAAAAGATTAGAACTGGAAACTAGTAAACTGTTTTTATCTTGCATAAATTTGTACATTCTGATATATACAGCTGACCTTTGAACAATGTGGGGATGAGGGGCACCAACCTCCTGAATAGTTGAAAATCTCCATATAATTTGATTTCCCTGCGAATTACTAATAGTCTACTGTTGACTGAAAGCCTTACCAATAACACCAACAGTTGGTTACCACATTATATACTGTATTCTTACAATAAAGCTAATCACAAGGTTCATCTGTTTTTTTCAAATTGTCACAAATCTTTCAGAATTTTCCAAAATATTAAAAAAATTAGTTTACCCACAGTTCAAATTTGTGTGGGTCACCCTGGCCAGGTGGCTCAGTTGCTTGGAGCATCATCCTGTACACCAAAACGGTT
The DNA here is from genome assembly GCA_027563665.1 of Antrozous pallidus. Taxonomy (NCBI): domain Eukaryota; kingdom Metazoa; phylum Chordata; class Mammalia; order Chiroptera; family Vespertilionidae; genus Antrozous; species Antrozous pallidus. The sequence continues at coordinate 45,565,772 of CM050526.1, forward strand.
GTGGGTTTGATTCCTGGTCAGGCGTGTATGGGAGGCAACCTATGGATAATGTTTCCTTCTCAAGTTAATGTTTCTTTTCTCTCTCTCCTCCTCTCACTCTAAAAATTCAATAAAAATGTATCTTCGGGTGAGGGCTAAAAAAAAAAAAAAAAAAAAAGATACAAAAAAATCCCATGTTGTTCAAGGGTCAGCTAAAGGTATGTATTCTCCTTAAAACCAGTGATTTTAAACCTTTTTCATTTCATGGCACACATGAACTAATTACTAAAATCCTGCACATCAACAAAATTTTTGCTGACCTAACAAAAAGATAGGTGTAATGTTAATTCATTCACACCTCAGCTCTTGTGGTGTTGGTTGCTGTCATTTTTTAATTTGACAGTCTAAGGGAAAGAGGTCAGTACCCCTGACTAAATAGTCAGGTACTGCATTTTAAAAATCCTTGCAGCACACCAGTTGAAAATCATTGCCCTAAAATACTGACAAATGTAAATTACCACAAGAGGGCAGTCAAATCATATGAGATTATGATCTAATCATAACTCTCACCAAAAGATAAACCAGAAATTATTTATTTTTGGTCTCTACCTCAATGATGGACCCTAGTTTAAAAAAATTTCAATATTTGGTCAGGCACGTTTTTAGTGTCACCATCCAAATATTGATTTTCCATGTTGCATTTGTTCCCTTTTCCTTAAAAAAAAAAAAAAAAAAAAAAGTTTTTTAAGTTTACTGATTTGGGAGAGACACTGATCTGTGCTCCGCCTACTCACGCACCCATTGGCTGATTCTTGTACGCGCCTTGATTGCAGCTCAAACCTGCCGCCCTGGCAGGTCAGGCGGACTCTAACCCCCTGGGCTACCTGGCCAGGGCTCATCCCCTTCCTCTAGAACCCCTCTCCCAATGTTCACAGTGGTCAATATAACCTTTACTTTTGTTTTTCTTTTAGTCATGTCTACTGTCACTTATTTTAGCCTGGTTTTAAGCAGTAATAGCTGTGAAATCCTGATATACTACTGCTATTTTTTAAAATATTCATGAAATTGAAGATGTAACAAATTAAACATTTTTGTGTACCACCAGAAAAATTTCCTGTAATCACTAGGAACTCGTGTTGTCATGTTTTGGGGATTTGCTACTATAACCTCGTAGCATGAGTTAGTAGCCCAGCTTTCCTAGTTAGCCTTGGTCAGAACTAAGCTATTTCTTTTCACCCACCCCCCTTTTTTTGGTGAGGTATTACGTATTTGATCATCCGCACACCAGGTGGCTGGGCCTGGATGGCTCCAGCCCACCTTCCTTTCATTTCAAGCTTCTTGGTTAATGAAATCTCCCAACCCCCACCTCAATTTTTTTTTTTAAATTGAGAGAGGAATGCAGAGAACTGATCCGTTGCCTCTTGCATGTGCCCCAACCAGGGGTGAACCCTGCAGCCTGGGTTATGTGCCCCAAACCTGCTGCCTTTTGGTGTAGGGGCTGATGCTCTAACTGAGCCACACCAGCCAGACCTAGAATGTCTTTAAAAAATCCCTAAGACATGACCTTTAGGCTTAAGTACACAATTTACTTATAATAGAAGCCATTTACAATCTTACTTCAAAAACCCTTTATCTTATACTAGAGGCCCAAAGACAAAATATGTGCAAGAGTAAAACTTCCTTCCCCCGGCTGCTGGCACCAGCTTCCCTCACAGCCCCGGGTCTGTCCAGAAGATCATCTGGAAGGATGTCCTGTCAAATTAGCATATTACTTTTTTATTACTATAGATAATAAAAGCCTAATATGCAAATCAACCAAACGGCAGAACAAATGGTTGCTATGATGTACTCTGACTACCAGGGGGAGCGCTGCTCAGCCAGAAGCTGGGCTCACAGCTGGCGAGCGCAGTGGTGGTGGCAGGAGCCTCTCCCGCCCCCACGGCAGTGCTAGGGAGCAGTGAACGGGCAGTAAAGTGAGGGGTCCTGGACTAGAGGGATGTCTGACTGCTGGGCTAAGGAATCCACCCCTGCCCCCAAGTGCACGAATTTCATGCACTGGGCCTCTAGTTTCCTATAAGACTTTTCTCTTGATCAATTAGTTTACATAATTTCTTCTAGCTCTTTTCTGTATAAATGTCAACTAACTCTTGATTTCTCAAGCAGCTCAATCTAGTAAAAACTATGTCTTTCAAACTATAAGACACCAAATTAAGTATTTCAAAGAAATGCTCATTTAAGTAGCCAGGCAACTAAATGGATTTTGCCCTCCCTCCCCACCAATACTCTCTCCAAACATGTCTAAAGAAAGTTTGGCACCATTGTAGTCTAGTATAGACAGTTATTATCCCCAAAACATACCAATGATTATTTTGCCATCTATTTTCTCTAAGATAAAGCGGGCCTGATTGTTCAGTTTAGCAGATTCAGCACCAAGCATTCCTAGAAGCCATTCTTTTCTTAATCCATAATATTTAAGCCTGAGTTCATAGAAGTCTCTTAGAATATCAAGCACTGTGTCATATTTCTTTAAACAGCCTACGTGGTCAAAAAGCACCTGGAAAAGAAACATAAGAGTCAAGAATAGCTAAATTGGCTAAACTTTAATGGTTTTAGAGAAACGACTTTATTCTTTCAAAATACAAAAGTAGCCTATGATTTCCTTTTACAATTGATATTATCTTCTTAGTGTAAATTGTAAATATACGGATCTATCTCATGAGATAAGACATACCATAGAGTTGCATGTGAGACTAGTTTGGAGTTTGAAGACTTTGTGTAGTCCAACTCTCTCAGCCTCAGCCAGTTTTTCTTCAGTCATCTTCACAACAAACTTCACAGTGGTATCTGTATGGTATTCCCTATAGTCTGTTATGAGAGCTGGCGTCTTCTCGGTGCCATTCAGCATGGGTTCTAGCACCTGTTCTTTGTATGTCTAAAGAAATAACCCTTTTGTAAGTATCTGAAACACCGGCTCCTGAATAGTTAACAAGCACTACAAAAAGTGTTTGGCTGATCACACACACACACACACACACACGACTCCCCCATTACTCACCTGGGTCCATGTTCTGATGGGAAGCTCTGAGATTTCAATGGTTGTGGAATTAAGAATAGCCACTTCACCACTAATCACATATTGATTTGGAGCCAGCTCTTCAATAGTACCCTTGAAGTTCTTATAACTTGGAAGCTAAATTGGTATTTAAAAAAAAGAATGTTTTCTAAACGTGACACTAAAAACACAAATCACAATAGCATAAAACAATAAATCTAACATTTCAGTGTGAAAGAAATTGTATACTTATAGGCTCTTTAATCATATAGTCTACTGAATTGAAACCAGAGGAAAATGAACATTCTTAATAAACACAAAATAGTTACCATTGGCAAAGGTTCTTCTCCGTCCATCAAACGCCTGATGTTATTCACAACTTCACGAATATCAAAGTTGGGGATTTTGCAGGACCACCCAGTACCAATCCCTTCAGCGCCGTTTATCAGCACCATGGGTATAATGGGAATATACCACTCAGGCTCCACACGCTGGTTGTCATCGTATAAGAACTTTAATGTGTGATCATCTTTTGGTGGAAATAACAACCGAGCCAAAGGACTAAAGGAAACAATCAAAGAATGTTATTTCACAAAAATACTGGCTTTGGTATTTAACTTTAATGAAAAGGACATATGTTATCTCATATCAATACATGGATTTACCTCAGCTTTATTTGCTAATGTTAGCTTAACAATATTGAGCACTTTCACTGTGCCAGGCACTATAGACTTAAGTCTCAGCTTCCAAGGAGCTCACATCCTAATACAGGAGCTAGACAATGAACTTAGAATTTGTCAGGTGGTGCAATAAATGCTAAGAAGAAAAATAAAGTAGGTAAGAGTGACTGAAGGGGTGCTAAGAAATGGTAGGTGCCTTCTGATAGGATAATGTTTGAGAAGGAATCGAGAGTCAGCCCAGAGGTTATCTGTAGACAGAGGATTGCCAGCAAGTTGGACCAGTAAAAGGACCTGGAGAGGGCGTTTGCCTGGCACGTACAGACCAAGAGGCCAGCGGCATTCTGAGCAGAGATAATATGAAACGGAATAAAAAGATATAGGGAGTGGGTGCATAGCTCGTGTGAGGTCTGGTTAGTTAACCTAGGGCTTGAGTTTACTCTAAATGAAGCAGTTGGGAGGTTCTGCACCAGGGACCTATTTTTAAAAAATTGGCTGACCCAAGAGACTTGAAGGTTTTTAGCCTTAAAACTAGAAGGACGGCATTCCACTTATCGAGACAGGATTTTGTTCTGAACTTGTGTTTGAGATACTTGCTAGATATCCAAGTGGTAAATGATAAGTGGATAACTGGACATATAAAAGTTTAGATTCAGGACTAGAGTTATGAGACTGTATGGATGAGATATCATTATGGATGGGAACTGAGAATAGCTAGTGGAAAAAGATCTGATGGAGCTTTGAGGCAGACCAGCATTTAGAGGTTGGGAAGATGCGTAGAACACCCAGCAAAAAAAAAAAAAAAAAAAAAGATTAATAAGGAGGAGAACCAAGTCTGGTGTTTTGGAGCCCAAAATAAAGAGTTTTAAGGAGAACAGAGCGATTAACTCTGTGCTGCTGAAAGGTTAAATATGATGATAGCTAAAAACTGACCATTCATAGTGTACTTTCCATAGAATTGTAAAGGAAGTACAATTTCATCTGTGGTATTTAGGAAGAATCAAGCCCTTTACTCTGATGCAAATTCTGCAGCAGGATCTCTCAAACTTGGCACTACTGACATTTTGGGTCAGATAATTCTGTGTGGGGGGCTATCCTGTGCATTGAAGAGTGTTTAGTAGTATTCCTAGCCACTGCCCACTAGATGCCAGTAGCATGGCTTTCCTAGTTATAACAATCAAAAATGTATCCAGACATTGCTACATGACACATGGGCGGCAAAATATCTCCTGGTTGAGAACCACTCTCTATATAAAAAAAGAAAATATAAGAAATACTAGAGGCCAGTTGCAGGAAGATTCCTGCAAGAATAGGGCTTCCTCGGACCTACTCCTACAAGAATAGGGCATCCTGCAGCCTGAGCGAAGCCCCTCAAGGCAGGCTTCCCTCTCACTGCCGCCACCACCCTACTTTCCCTCCCTCTTCCTTGTACACTGTCTTCAGTCTTTGCTCTGTGCCTGCATATGCAAATTAACCACCATCTTTGTTGGGCTAATTTGCATACTTGCCCTGATTGGCTGGTGGGCACAACAGAGTGATGGTTAATTTGCATGTTTCTCTTTTATTAGTGTAGATATGTAAAAACATTTATATTTCACAAGGAAATAATACTTCTAAGGGATACAAAGGCTATGGCTATCAAACAGAACTGTCTTTTTGCTCATTGCAAAAAATAGTATAATTAAGCTTTAATGAGTAGTTTTAAAAAAATTAATATTCTAAGCATCTGCATCAAAAATACATTTTCTACTGAATTTTTATATTGTCTACTAAATCTCATATTACTTCAAAATTGAAAATGGCAATTCACTAGAAATTGAAAGCATTACCCACCTGAGCATTGTGAAGATGTATCGAGGACTAGCAGAATCCTTGCCACCATGCAGCCTGGTACCAAACTGACCAATGGGCTGCAAGATGTTCAAATTATTGCTACCCACAAAATTCTGAGCCAAATTGATAATGGTCATCATTAATGACATCTGGGGAAGGAAAGATTTGTTAATTTGATCTGTAGACTTTTAATAATACATGTCCATTATTATGACTAAGCCTCACTATAATCCTGTAAAGGTTTTAGGAGATGTAAATGTTTACTGATTTTTCCCAGTTAAGTTCATGGCAGATGCAGTTTAACCCGAGATTTAGGGATCTTGCCTCCCAATAATTTCAATCAAGAAATGCATAGCTCCTTTCTTCATTCAAGAGTAGAATAAAAAATTACTTAAGTTATAATATTTCACTCATTTCTACTCTAGCATGTATAATTTTATTCTATAGTTGTATGTTGTCCCTCTGGGTTAAACTTGAAGTAAGATACATTGAAGTTAAACCTTGAAGTAAGATACATGGTGCATAGTAATCAATGAACAAATCACGATCATTTACGAGGTACCCACTATATTTTATTTTTTTAAATAATAGTTTTTTTATTTTTAGGGAGAGTAAACATCAACGTGAAAGCATAACATCAATCAGCTCCTCCTGCATGCCCCGTACTGAGGATGGAGCCCCCAACCCAGGTATGTGCCCCCACCACTCAAACCAGCAACCTCTCAGTGCATGAGATGATGCCCAACCAATTGAGGCATAATGGCCAGGGGCTACCTCTCTCTCTCTCTCTCTCTCTCTCTCTCTCTCTCTCTCTCTCTCTCTCTCTCTCTCTCTCTCTCTCTATATATATATATATATATATATATTTATTTTTTTACAGAGAGAAAGGGGAAGGGATAGAAAGTCAGAAACATCGATCAGCTGCCTCTTGCACAACCCCCTACTGGGGATGCGCCTGCAACCAAGGTACATGCCCTTGACTGGAATGGAACCTGGGACCCTTCAGTCCACAGGTTGACGCTCTATCCACTGAGCCAAACCAATTTCGGCTACCACTATATTTTTGAAAGCAACAAGCAAGACAATCATTACATTTAAAGTTCTAGAAACTTATAGGCAATCTAGTTCTTTAAAAAAAAAACAATTCAATCACAAAATTAAAAAATGAATGTATGTTTGTGTAGTCAATTCAGATATCTATAACAAATTGGAATATCGCCCTGTTTAATTTCCGAGGCTAACAAAAGTCAATAATTTTGAACATATTGTTCTATACATTTTGCTTTAAGTATTGTTCTGCCTCTTTCCCCCACTGACAACAGGACACGGACATTCTTCAATGTTAGTATACACAGGTTTACTTCAGTTATATCAATGATTCTATGCAGTGATGTGTCACAGTTTATAACAACTTCCCAATCATTGGACACTTTTGATGTCTAAATTTAACATTAAGGTTATAATAAACATCTTTGAACACAGATCCTTGCAGACTTATGAATATCCTTATAGGAATATTTTCAGAAATAGATTTGTTAGGCCAAAGTGTAAGTACATATCTAGTCTGGCAGATTTCACCAAGTTGTTTTCTACTACAAATGTACCAAGCTTATATTTTCACTAAGTGTTTGGAGAATAATTTTATAGGTATTTCTACTATAATGCTTTCCAGAAACATAGATTGTGTGTTTACCTCACCATGATGATAAGAGGACATCTCAGCCACTGATCCAGCTAATTGGGCAACCTTCACCTCTCGCTTGTCATTCCGTTTGAAACACGTAAACAAAACCTTCCTCTGACCTGGTTTCAAACCTTCAAAATGAAAGAAATGCAAATATTAGTATCCTCAATTTAACCATTTCTGGGCATTCATTTCTATGTTATGACAAAAACAGACTAAATAATTGGAACTCACCATCCACCATAGATGGGATTGATCTCTCGTTATCAGAATTTGAGAACAGGATAAGTTCCTTGTTTATGAAGTCATTGTACGTCAGATATGTGGTAGTTTGCCCATACAAGTAATCCTGAGGGATCAAAGAGAGTATTACATGATCTAGTTTAAAATAAGGAAACAAAGAAACTTCTCAGTACTTTTAGGATAGTTAAGCCCCTTAAAAATTCAGAAGTACTGCCCTCACTGGTTTGGTTCAGTGGATAGAACATCGGCCTGTGGACTGAAGGGTCTCTGGTTTGATTCCAGTAAAGGGCATGTGCTGGGTTGTGAGCTCTATCCTCAGTAGGGGGCGTGCAGCAGGCAGCCAATCAATGATTCTCTTTCATCATTGATATTTCTATCACTCCCCTCCTCTCTGAAATCAATAAAAATATACTTAAAAAAAGTTAGAAGTCTTTAAAATTTGTTTCAGAAGTATTTTGTCTTTTAAATAGAGTTTTTATTGATTTTTGAGAGAGGGAGAAACATTGATTGGTTGCCTCCCATACACACTCTGACAAGGGATCGAACCCACAACCTGAGTATGTGCCCTGACTGGGCACAGAACCAGGGACCTTTTGGTGCACAGGATGACCCACCCAACCAACTGAGCCACACCGGCAGTGCAGAAGTAATTTTGTTTTAAAGATAAAGCAAATTTAATTGCTGCGCAATTAGAAAAAAAGTGCACTGTCTTTGTAATTTCTTTTATGCCCGATTCATTTATGCAGCATTCTAAATAAGAATACTTACATAACTATCGATTACTATACTTTTTACTAAAATAACTACTCAGTTATTTAAATTTGTTATATCCTAAAAGTTCAGTAAATAGTACATTTTGTGGGATATATTTAAAATTTTTACCTCAGGAAGGCCAAGTAACTTCCTTTGTCTTCTGTCCTCCATGAAATGAGTTAACCATTCCTTTCGATCATCTGTCTGTTTTTTGCTAAAGGCCTACAAATTAGCAGATGAAAAAGATGTCACTGTACGAAATATTTCTTGTATGAAAACGAAAACAACAAAAATTCAGTTTTCTAAAATATCTGGTTCCTTTCTCTGGAATATGCTTTCTGAAAACATTCTATTATACAAAATTATTTCTCAAACTGACTAGCTAAAGCAGTGATTTATAAAATGAGTGTATGTATGAAATACAATTCAAACTCACCAGGCTGATTGCTGCATCATCTTCAGGACCAGAATATTTGAATTGGATACGATGTCTTTTCATATCTGCAAAGTATTCTTTAGCTTCTTTTGATGTGCTGGTGCCCAAACCTACATAACCAAGAATACCAAGTTACTCCATATAATCTTTTATAGAATGGTGTATTACAAAATGAGAATTCTCTATGAGTTTCATTACAAACCTTTGTAATACTTGACTTTCCATCTTTTATGATCTGGTGTAGAATTCTTCCATTCTTCAAATTCAGGAAGACTATAGAAAGACATTTCTTGCTTGTTTTTAGACACCTGTGGTAAAGTACACGTTGCTGTGGCTTTGCATAGTGCTGGTACTCCTACATACCACCATACTTCACTGGGGTTATGTATGTATATAGGCTTGGGAATTGGGGCCTTAAAATATCCTTTATGTTATCTTAGAAGTTAATATACCTTTACAATGGGAGTGATAAATTCCTCCAGAAAACGATGTCGCAGAAGAGAGGGCCAGTTGTGATGGATAAAATTAATCAGCAAGCCTTTGATATGGGAACCATCTTGATCCTAGAAATATTTGGAAGGCCAAACAGAACTGTTTAGGAACTCAAAACATTGATTGAGAAATTATTAGTTAATTTCTCAATTTTTTTCTTCTATGGGGATTAATAAAAAAAGGCTATTAAAATATTCAAAGATTATTCAAATCCAGACTATTAACCTATATATGTAGTATACATATGATATAAACATAATACTATAACTGCTTAGATATTGATTAGAGATAATGACCAGTGCTCCAAGTTAAGTAATTTCCTTTCATTGCAGGAAAGCAATGCAACAATAAGGTACCTATGTTTAATTTACTGTAACAATCTAAAGTATTTGAAAAGCAAATCTGACCTGATCTGTCATAATCATTATCTTCCCATAACGAAGAGTCTTCAGTGAATCTTCATCTTCATAGTTTTTCTTGTACTGAAGACCCACAATCTTTATGATATTGTTAATTTCGGCATTTTCCATTATCTGAAATGGACATATATTATTTATAAACGTGAAAAAGAACAAAGAAATACAACAGTGTACATTGCTGGATTTTCTTGAGCTCTGGTATTTTAAGTTATTATTAGCCTACTAAAGGACTGATGCATGAAATTCATGCACTCGGGACGGGGGGTAGGGGTGGGAGGGTTTCCCTCAGCCCAGCCTGTGCCCTTTCGCAGTTTGGGAGCCCTGGGGATGACCGACCGATGACTCAGACCCGTTCCTATTATGGAGGCAGAAGAGGCTCCGGGCTGAGTGGCACCCTCCCTGTGGGAGCACACTGACCACTAGGGGCAGCTCCTGCGCTGTGTCTACCCCCAGTGGTCAGTGTGCATTATAGCAACCCGGTTGTTAAGCCATTGGTTGATTTGCATATGAGCCTTTTATTATAGAGGATACTTTAGTAATCAGAAAGATCTGTTAAGACATGGTATAGCCCTAGCCAGGTGGCTCAGTTGTTTGGAGCGCTGAACCCAAAATGTTATGGGTTCAATTCCTGGTCAGGGAACGCATAGGTTGTAGGTTCTGTGTATCCAATTACTTACAACAAACTATCTAAAAACACGTTTTTAAATGCCCAATGAGGGAATGCAATACAAGCACCAAGTCCTGCATTATAAAACTAGATAGCGATTCTGAAGATAATTTTTTATTCTACCTGTTTATGAGAAGCTTCTCGAACATTGAGTATTTTTCCTCTAAGAGGGAAAACCCCGTACTTGTCTCTCCCAACCACACCTAGGCCTGAAACAGCTAAAGTTTTAGCTGAATCTCCCTCAGTCAGAATAAGTGTGCAGTCAGAAGAGTTTCGGCTCCCTAAAATAAAAATACACAAATTATTGGCACATTTAGTTCAACCTCAAATATTAACTCAGACATGCAATTAACAGCTTTGTGATAAAATTCAAGTAATTTAGAGTTTATAACAAGTGGCTTAGGAGTAAAATGGAGCTAATAATCTATAATAAAAACATAATATGCTAATTAGACCAGATGTCCTTCTGGACACCTTGCACATGAAGCCAGGGGTGCAAAGGAAGCCGGTCCCGGGAGCCGGTGCCGGCAGCAGGGGGAAGGAAGGCCTACTTTTGCACGAATTTCTGCATCAGGCCTCTAGTTAGATATATTTTTAGCTAAAGTTCACAGTAATTAGAAGTCTTAGTTTCTTAGGCTAATTTTTCATTTATACCACTGTTGAACATTCATTTGATATTATATGAAAAAATATTTGTTAACAATGGGGTTCATTACATGCTACTCCAAAATATGGTATCTTGGCATATATTTTAAGCTGAAAGAATTTTAGAAAATGGTAGAAGTAGGAATATTTCTCTGTCCTTACCCCTCTTAAAGCAGGTCATAAGACTCATTGTGAGGGACCCTCCATATATCCAGAGGAAAGGAGCATTCTTAACTTTAAGATTGAGGGACACTGAGAAGAATCTGAATAAACAGGCCTCACTGAGCTTCCCCAAGTTTACTGCACTTAGCCCATACTATTTATTTATCATATCTTCCCATGACTTTCCACTCTTCATCAAACCTGGCATAAAAATACCCAGGTTTAATTATTTCTTTGGGGCTTCATTTCCTCCTGTGTCAAGTAAAGTTTACATTAAATTAATCTGTATGCTTTCCTTCTGTTAATCTGTCTTCATTAGTTTAATTTTCAGACCAAGCCAGGGACCTAAGAGAGTCAAAGTAAACTTCTCATTTCCTATAGATCAATATGGAACTTTCTTGTTCTATATCCCAAAACAACCATCTCGACATTGTTATAACTGGAAATGACCTAAATGTTTAATAAAAGGGAATCCACTGATTTTTAAGAGTAAAAATACTCTCTTGATATTAACCGCCAAGGAAAAAATACTCATGGTGTACTGTTAATGAATAAAACAAATAACTATAAGATTTGAAAGTTGGAAACATGAAATGTGTACCTGCATCATTGGCATCATCAAGTTTGGGAATTCCCTTGATTCTGTTATGTTTTACAGCTGAACACTTCTTGTTTAACTGGACTTGAGCCTTAAACTTCACCCAGTTTAGTATGCTTTCTACAATACCACAGCCAATTGCCTGGAAACAAGAAGATTCATGTTAAGGAAGAAGATTTCAGTCAGAAATGTAGACTATAAATGAGCTCCCATAAAAATAATTTAAAGGCTGAAAAGAGCCCTCACTAGTTTTGCTCAGTGGCTAGATCTTCAGCCTGTGGACTGAAGGGTCCTAGGTTTGATTCCCATCAAGGGCACAAGCCCCTAATGTGGGCTCCATCCCCAGTAGGGGTGAGCAGGAGGCAGCCGATCAATGATTCTCTCGTCACTGATGTTTCTATTTCTAGCTCTCTCCTTTCTTCTCTGAAATCAATAAAAAAAAGTATATTTTAAAATACTGAAGAGAGAAATATGATTTCTGGATAGAGGGTGGCACATCTTCATGTCTCAGTTTATCACTACTGAGGAAGCTGGTTCCATTGGGTTCATTCATTCAATAAATACTTATTGACTACACACATATTGTGCCAGACACTAAGCTACATGTTGAAAGTCTAGCAGTTAAAAAAATTAGAGATGGTCCCTGTCTTCACGGAGTTTAATGTACAACAAAGACAAGACAGAAATAAAATGAGAAATCACAAGTGTAATGAATGTTATGGATAAATGAAAAAAATGTGCTACATATAATAGTGTATGTCAGTGTTATACTGGAACAAACTTAGTAGGGGAGAAGTGTAGAAAGTAAAGGCTTTAGTGTGGAAATGACATTGAAGACCTAAAGTAGTTAACCAGATTTAAAGCATTTCAAGGAGATAAGCATGTGAAAAAGTTATGAGGAGCAGAAGAGTACTATGCTTTTCAGTAATGTAAAGCCGGAGGGAAAAGTGCCTTGAGATGAGGCTGGAGATGGCAGGGTCTTATAGACCAAATTAAGCAATTCGGACTTTTTCTAAAAGTGAAAATCACTCATAGACTTCCAAAGGAGTGAAGATATGTGCTTTAACATAAAAAGATTACTCAAGAACATTACAAAGAAATGACTAAAATTGTATGAATGTTAAGAACCTACTGAGAAAAGAGATGATAATAGAAGGCTACTGAGATATCTAAGAGATGATCCTTTCTTTTTATTGCTCCTCACCTGAGGATATTTTTTCCACTGCTTTTTCAGAGAGAGAGAAGTGAGGGGAGGGGAAGAAAGGCGGAGGAGGAGGGTGAGGGACGGGGGAGAGAGAAACATTGACTGGCTGCCCTGCACAAAAGCTCCAACCGGGGATGAGTAACCAATCCGTAAGGGAGGTGTGTGCCCTTGACTGGGAATTGAACCCACACCCTTTATTGGACAGTCCAATGCTCTAACCATCGAGCAACCCTGGCCAGGGCCAAGAGATAATTCTTATGGATTAGAGAGGGGGGATGAAGAGAATGCTCCCAGCTTTCTTGTTTATGCAACCTAGTGGTTGGTTGGGGCCTTTTACTAAGATAAGAAATAGGTTTGATTTTTTTTGGGTTTGGGGGACTTCCTTAAATGGAGATCAATTGAATAGAGAGAGAAGGAATTTAGTTTTGAATGTGTGATTGAGAGCAACTTTAGGCATTCAATGTTTGGAAAGCAGATGGGCTGAATTCCGAAGTGATCTAAACGGAATGTGATATGAAATGCTATCTGTCTGTCTATCTATCATCTGCAGAGCTGAAAGAGTAAAGGAAAATAAAGCAAGGTATTTCTATTATTTTATTTCCCTCTATGTACTCACAGCTTTGATGAATTTTTCACTTAATTGGCATGTTGATCCAAAACTCTTGGCTTGTAAAGTCATGTTTTCTTTTGTCTGAGAGTCAAAGGTTGGGTTTTCAATTAAGGCATTCACAAAAATCCACATGTGATTTTTCACCTGGAGGAAAAGTTGACATTAAATCACTAAGAATATATATTTTATATATAGCCTGTTTTTTCTTCCTTGCATTTGGAAAAAGAAAACTGCTAAATACAATACCTGATGTGCTTTTACTGCAACACCGCCCTTGTTCTTCTTCTTCACAACTTCAACAAGTTTAGCCACAATCTGATCAGTTACATAATCAACATGTCTGCCACCCTAATGAGGAAAAATAATCGACTGTAAAGCTCAGTATCCTCAAAATTATAATAATCAAACACAAAAGTCTAATTTAGCTTACTTTATACCAAGGTAGCCAAATATCCAAGTTCATCTTATGTATATTAAAAATAACACATATGAAAATATAAATCATAATTAATAATTCAAGAGTAAAATTACCTTGGAAGTAGCAATGCTGTTGACAAAGCTAATTTGTTGAAAGCCTTTTTCACTCATTGTTAAACATACTTCCCACCTGTGGTTTACTTGTTCATGGATAACTTTCAATTGATTGCCAGTTTCATCTACCTTATCCTTCAAATACATATCCACATAGCTACGGAATCCTTTTACCTGTATAGGAATTAAAATGGTACAAAAAATAAAATAAAAAATTAAACTGAAGAACAGACTAAGATTTTTTTCAAAACTAATGAAATGGTTATTGAATGAAAACCAATTTTGCCTTTGACAATGACCACACATTTCCTCATAACCAGAAAACACTTACTGGCAGCTTATTTCCATTGAGAAAAACTTTGACATCTTTAGTGGATCCAGCAATATCATATGCTCTTCTAACCATTATTGCAACAATGTCTTTGTCCAGGCTTTGCATTTTAAATTTTGACAAATCAGGCTTGAAGGTAATACATGTATAATCTTCTCCATTAAAGGGCTTGAGTTCCATCTCACCAGCTCTCCCCATGTTATCCATCCATGTCTATGGAAGTAAAGAACAGGAAAGATGAAAAATTTGAGTCACCTTACAAATAAACTAGAATAACACAAATTGCTATGGTACAATATATAACTATTTACTTGCCTGTTTGAACATTTTCTTGTATTCTTTACTGGCTGTTTCCACAGTAAATTTGGTACTGAATATGTTACACAATTTGGCTCCATAGCCATTTCGACCGCCTGGGCACATAAATAAATAAATACTATTTGTTATCTAATGAACAGCTTCATTTCTTAATCACTGGTAAAGTGATGCAATTATAAAGATTTTAAAACTTTATGCCACAGAGTCATTTAAGATTTTTTTGCTTTGCTTTTTAGCAACAATATATTTGTTTTTTTTTCCCCCTCAGTATCCTACCTGTTACTTTCTTTTCATCATCATCATAGTTACTAGAGGTTAAGAGCTGTCCAAAGATGAGAGCTGGGACATACATCTTCTCCACTTTGTGTTCAACAACAGGAATACCTTTTCCGTTATTCCATATACTAATTAAATTGTTTTCCCTAAGAAAAGAAGATTGGAATTTGATTGTCAAGCTAGTGCTTAAATATGTTCTATATTTAAGTACCTTTATTTCTAAAATTCAGTCTTAATTTCTTTATGGCTCTTGTACATATTTTTCTTCTGAAATTTAGCATGAACTCTCTTTCCTGCTGTGCTTAATTCCTGATACTCCCGAAATAGGAGCCAAGAGGAAAATACAAATTTAAACCTGTTCCAACACCTGGGCTGACACTGATAATGTTGAAAAAATATGAAATTTTAAAATGTTAGGATAGACAAAGGGAAATGACTTATGCTCAACGGAAAGATAAGAACAAAATTTGGAAACTATTATCATATTGCCTTTCTTTTTAAAAAAATTAAATTTATTGGGTGACACTGATTAATATGATCATAAAGGTTTCAGGTGTGGGTTTCTATGTTATAAGATCTGTCTATTGCACTGTGTGCCCACCACCCAAAGTCAAATCTTTTTGTTTTCTATACTGCTTTTAAGAGGATCATCTGTACTATCCTACCTTTCTTAGCTTTCCTATACAACAAATCTCATGTAAACAAATATGAAGGGAAAAACATCAATTGTAAATTTCCCTGCTTGCCAATAAAATGCTAATTTATTTGGGCTTTGAATAGGCTAATAAAAAGGTGAAGCCCAGGCCAATGAGGCTCAATTAGTTGGAGCATCAGTCCATACAGCAGAAGATCGAAGGTTCAATTCCCGGTCAGGGCACATATCCAGGTTGCACTTCTCTCCCGGGTGGAGGCAACCAATCAATGTTTCTCTCTCTCCCCCTGCCTTCCTCTCTCTCTAAAATCAATAAAAATGTGTCCTTGGGTGAGGATAAAAATAAAAAAATGAAACAAACATTCTTACCACCACAAATAGACACCCAGCATTTATAATCTGAATGTTAGATCTCTAGCACCACCTGCTGGTTTATTAATTGAATAGCATTATGTGGAGGAAAAAATTCAAAAGCTCTAGACTCCAGAATACTTTAGGCAATTATTGGAGATGTTATGGAAGTATTTAGTGTCTTGAAGCATCATAATGTCTGTAATTGATATTTAAATTCAGAAAAAATATAGATGAAGCAAATATGGCAAAGTGTTGATAACTGTTGGATCTAGATAGTAGATATCAAGAGAATATTCATTTTAGCATTCTGTCCTGTTTTCCTTTTCTTTAAACTTTTATTTGAAAAAGTTAACTTTATGCCCCAGCTGGATGGCTCAGTTGATTGGTATCATCCTGTACATCAAAAAGGTTGCAGAATACAGGCTCACAGCCCGCCATGGAGGGACTTCCCATTCAGGGCATATGCCCTGGTTGCAGGTTCCATCCAGGTCAGGGCATGTGTGGGAGTCAGTGGATCCATCTTTCTCTTTCTCTCCCCCCACCCCTTTCCTCTCTAAAATCAGAAAAAACATTCTAAGTGAGGGTTAATAAATAATAAACAAGTCAACTTTACTGAATTCCAAGAAAATGGAACTAACAGTAATAACAACTATAAGAAACAAAATAATAAGCAAGAGACTTACGGGTCAATTGTGACTCTGATACAAGACATTTTGGGGTCCCTTTGTTTGTTGTCTGCAGCGTTGACTGAAAAAAAATATACATTTGTAAAAAATTAAATATTAAAAAAAAAATTCCTTAACTATAAGATATAGAAAGACAACATAAAATGATGAACAAAAACTGATCCAGAGACAGAAGCATCGATCAGACTGTCAAACCGCAGAGGGAAGGTAGGGGAAGATGAGGGTAAAGGGGGATAGATCGACCAAAGGACTTGTATGTATGCATATAACCCTAACCAATGACTACAGACAACAGGGAGGTGAGGGCATGAGTGTGTGTGTGTGTGTGTGTGTGTGTGTGGAGAAATGAAGGGATAAGGACACATATGTAATACCTTAATCAATAAAGAAATAAAAAATAAAGGTATAGGAAGAAAAATCTCAAGCAAAGAGTAGCATCAACAAGGTGTTAATTCAGCAATTTTTACTCATAGTACTGTTTCTAGGAAAGAATTCAACATCACCGTACCACTTCTCCCAACAACTGAAATGACAGCTCTGGCTATAGAGGGCTTGCTAGGAATGAAACTTCTTATAACGGATCTGACCAGCAGATCTTTACATACACAAACTTACTCACCTAGAATCTCATCAAAGATTTTGTACAAACCAGGAACAAAAGTGACTTCCCTATAGTTGATGCCAATATCTTCATCGTAAACCCACATTTGCTAGAAATAAGCAAAGGGACATAGTTATTTTTACCCTATATTTATTCTGTCTCATTATCATGATTACTGTAAGGTCTTCTGGATTAAACACACACACACACACACACACACACACACACACACACACTAGTTTAGGCTAATTCCAGTGGACACTCAAAGCACACAGAAATGTATAGAAATTAACCAGGAAAAGCACAGTTTAACTATGTAGTCACTGCGTTTCAGGGGGTCGGTTGTACCTGGGTCACTAATTCCACAGAGCCAATGTAGGTGTCGGGACGGAGCAAAATATGTTCCAATTGCGTTTTCTTTTGATAGATTCTTTCAATAGACAGTCTTTTCTTAGCATCTTCATTTTTCTTTGTCTTGCTGATTTGCATATTCTCATTTACAGGCTAGCAATTTTTAAAAAATGGTGAAGAAAAGGGAAGCTTAATTATAGGTTTATCAGGAACTATAAACAAAGCACATCTACCCTAACGTGCTTAAGCACACGGTAACAAATCAGTCTCCCAGCGGGCCTGGGTGGAGCTTACATCTTTTCCCCACAGACACGGGCTTTCCGGCCACTGGGCTGGGTTCCTAGGTGTCTGTCCGTTTTCACAGATGTGTTACCTCATTCCTAGGTGTCTGTCCGTTTTCACAGATGTGTTACCTCATTCCTAGGTGTCCGTCGTTTTCACGGATGTATTTCCTCATTCCTAGGTGTCTGTCCGTTTTCACAGATGTGTTACCTCATTCCTAGGTGTCTGTCCGTTTTCACAGATGTGTTACCTCATTCCTAGGTGTCTGTCCGTTTTCACAGATGTGTTACCTCATTCCTAGGTGTCTGTCCATGTTTACAGGTGAATTACCTCATTCCTAGGTGTCTGTCCGTTTTCACAGATGTGTTACCTCATTCCTAGGTGTCTGTCCATATTTACAGGTGAATTACCTCATTTCTAGGTGTCTGTCCATGTTTACAGGTGAATTACCTCATTCCTAGGTGTCTGTCCATGTTTACAGGTGAATTACCTCATTCCTAGGTGTCTGTCCATGTTTACAGGTGAATTACCTCATTCCTAGGTGTCTGTCCATGTTTACAGGTGAATTACCTCATTCCTAGGTGTCTGTCCGTTTTCACAGATGTGTTACCTCATTTCTAGGTGTCTGTCCATGTTTACAGGTGAATTACCTCATTCCTAGGTGTCTGTCCATGTTTACAGGTGAATTACCTCATTCCTAGGTGTCTGTCCATGTTTACAGGTGAATTACCTCATTTCTAGGTGTCTGTCCATGTTTACAGGTGAATTACCTCATTCCTAGGTGTCTGTCCATGTTTACAGGTGAATTACCTCATTTCTAGGTGTCTGTCCGTTTTCACAGATGTGTTACCTCATTCCTAGGTGTCTGTCCGTTTTTACAGGTGAATTACCTCATTTCTAGGTGTCTGTCCGTTTTCACAGATGTAAATTACCTCACTGCATGTATCTGACACGGAACGATGTCCCATGTTTTAAATATCATTAATGAAATACACCCACTTCTTGCATCGACACTGATGTGCAGGACGAGACCCAACTGAGTGCTTATGTCCCAGGCACACAGTCGCTGCTGGCTCGGCAGCATCCCCTCGGGCGGCCGTCGGCTGGCCGCGTTAACGTGGGGAACACAGGAAGGGCACGTTTTGAACAACGCGGGCTGCGGGCCCCCCAGTGGGAACACTGTGCCCTCTCTGCACTTTTCAAGGTCAGGGCCGACCAGTTCCCCTTTTCAACCGGAGGGTAGGGGAGAAAAACATCACTAGTTCTGCGGCAAGTCGCTAGCGGGCCATTAGAACACACAGCGACTAAAGGGCCCAACTGCATCCTGTGCCTAGAACCCGTAAAAAACAAAATACAGTCCCCCAGACGCCAGGGAAGCCGGTAACACTTCAGTATCAGCACCACAAAGGGGTCCCCCCTTTTCACGATCACACGCAGCACGGGGGTCTGGGGTCCACAGAGACTCCAGACTCCCAGCCCGTCGTGGCGGGGGGGACCCCAGCCCGGAGTCTCACCCCTGACGGGCAGCCAGGGAGATAGCGGGCCGCGCTGACTCCACAACCCGTCTCTCTTCCGCGAGCTGTACCTGCAGTGGTGACACCTCCATGGTGACGGGCGTGAAAGGGCTCGAGAACCAGGCAAGCGACTGAACCGGCGGGACCCACGAGACAAGCGCGGAGCTAGCGGCTTCTCCACAGGCGCTCGTCGGTTAGGACGGGAGCTCCGCTTCGATTTGAACTTTCCTCTAGCCCGCCCAAACTAGACGAGCCAATCCCGACTCGTTCTCACAGGTTCCGTCTGAGGAGCCGATTGGTTTTTCATATAAACCAATGAAAGGCCGCGTTGGTCGGAGGTCTGTTTGAATGAACCAATGAGGTAAGGGATCCGGGACTAGGGGGGCGTTGCCCAAAGGCAGCGCTTAGAGGCGTAACGGAGAGACAGACAGGGTGCCTGGCCAATGAGAAGGGCTCGTTTGTCCTCTCCGTGCGGAAAGCTCTGAGTCGCCGCGCGGTGGAAGCGTGAAGGGGTTTTCTGAGGGGCAGACTTTGTGGGAAGAAAGGCGAGTGTATTCGTCCCTTAGGAGCGGCTCAGTTACTTCAGGCCTCTAAAACCTAAAATCTGTTCTCTGTCCGAGGCTTTTTTTTTTTTTTTTTTTTTTTTAGCGAAAGGGGGAGAATCCGAGCTCCCTTTTCCCGAGGAAACTTTCCTCCTTTTCTTGAGGAAGACCGAATGCCGGCTTTGTGGACAGGCAGCCTGGCGATTTCATTAAGCGACACAGGTTCGGGCGTCTGCCTCAACACGTCCTACGATAATTTATTTTTAAAGAAACAAAAGTGCCTCAGTTGTGGTTCTTGGTTTTCGTGTAATGAAAGGGTGTGGCGAGGCCACGCGAAATAGCAGCACTGGGCTGCAACTGAGCAATTGAATAATTTATAGTTACCACCTCAGGAGCTGAGGATGGTTTAGGGGTCATTCTAGGGCTGATTTTAAAAAATATATATGTATATACTTTTATTGAGTTCAGAGAGGAAGGGAGAGAAAAACGTCAATGATAAGAATTGTTGATTGGCTGCCTCCTGCACGCCTCACACTAGGAATCCAACCGTGGTCTGATTCATAGGTCTACACTCAACCAATGAGACGCAGACCTGCTGATTTTTTAATTAATTAATTAATTATTAATTGCTCAGCCTGCCAGTAGAAGGCTCCCTTCTGTGTCAAGTTCCCTGGATTCTGCAGTGGAAATGTTAAAGACAAGAGTTTTTTATTACTCTGATATAAAAGTATTTGAGTGAATATCTTTTTTTCCTGTCAATCCACAATGTGAAAAGGATGGGGAAAAAAAAAAAAAAAAGCTGTTGCCCTTACAAGAAGCTATAAAAGATAAACCGCACCATTTGCATGACTACTAATCCCACCTGAGGCACCCACCTCCTTCCAATCAGCATTCTGAGTTTCCGTCCAAGCTGGGTAATTGGCTAGTATGTGATCTTGATGGAGGTGGCTTCATGATGCTTTTGTTTCCTCTGCTGAAAAGGAGGAATAAAATAAGAGTATTTCCTCAAAGCTGTATGAGGATTACATGAAATAAATATAAGGCATTTGGAATAGTAGGCTAACCGTATCAGGAAGCAGGAATTTTCCTCAGACTGGCATGACAATTTGGATTTAATGCTTTTTGTTTTTTTACCAGAGGCCTGGTGCACGAAATTCGTGCATGGGGGGGGGGGTACAGCGAGGGGGGGTTGTCCCTCATCCCAGCCTGCACCCTCTACAATCTGGGACCCCTCGAGGGATGTCTGACTGCCCGGGATCAGGCCTAAATGGGCAATTGGACATCCTTCTCACAATCCAGGACTGCTGGTTCCAAACTGCTCACCTGCCTGCCTCCATGATTGCCCCTCACTGCTTCTGCCTGCCAGCCTGATCACCCCCTAACCACTCCCCTGCCAGCCTGATTGATGTCTAACTGCTCCCCTGCCAGCCTGTTTGCCCCCAACTTCTCTCCTCTGCCGCCCGGTTACCCCTAACTTCTTTCCCCTGCAGGCTTGATCGCACCCAACTGCCCTCCCTTGCAGGCCTGGTCCCTCTCACTGCCCTCCCCTGCTGACCTGATGGCCCACAACTGCAGATTAGAACTAGTTCCAGAGAGAGAGAGAGAGAGAGAAAGAGAGAGAGAGAGAGGTAACTGCAATGGGGCATCAAACTGGCCTAAGAGAGAGAGAAGCCAGTAATGTCCCCTAATATAGTGTGAGGAATGGGGTTACCATTCCTTTCTCTCCTTGGGCGTTTTGGTGTTGGGATTTATAATAAGAAACATATTTGGCATTCTTCCACATTCCTGGCACAGTGCTCTTAAAACCCTTGGAATTTCCTAAGTGGTGAATGCAATGAAGGTGTCTTTTGTTATGTTAAAGAGGTGAGCTTTGGAAAGCCCTTAGGTAATTAAGGATGGGGACTGGTTGCCAAGGGAACCCATCAAGAGATTAGTCGGTTGGAATTTTGGCTTTACCCATCGATTTCCGATCTCCAGGAAGGGAGAGGGTCTGGAGGTTGAGTTCAGTCACCAATAGCCAATGATTTAATCAATCATGCCTATGCACTGAAGGCCCATAAAACTGCAAAAAGACAGGTTCAGAGAGAGCTACTGGGTTAGAGGTGCAGGGAGAGTGGCACTCTTCCACCTGGCTGTTCCTGAGTTAAATCCTTTTGCAATAAACCAATAATCTAGTAAATAAAATGTTTCTCTGAGCCACTCTAGCAAATTAATAGAACCCAAGGAAGGGGTCATTGGAACCTGCCAATGATGGCAGGTCAGTCAGAAGCTCAGGTGACAATCTGGACTTTCCACTGGCATTTGAAGGGTGGAGGGGGTGGGGGAGGCAATCTTATAGGACTGAGCCCTAAACCTGTGGAATCTGATGGCAACTCCAGGGAGTTAGTGTCAGAACTGAGTTCAATTGCAGGACACCAGCTGGTGTTGGAGAATCACATGATGGTGTTGGGAAACCCACACATCAGAATTGGTGTCAGAATTGAAGGAAGCGTTAGGGTGTGTTCCAGAAAGAAAGGAATTGGCTGGAGTAGGATGCTGCATCCATCTGTTTCCTTGGTGATCTCATCTCTGGGCTCCAGCCCCTTCCCTTCCTCACTCTACATTTGCTTACTTATTTGCTGGTGGAGAGAACCTGAGTAGAGGCTCAGGGGTCTGTGTGATCTGCCAGAGCCCGGGTAGAGCTCCCATTCCTTAATGAGAGTCCCAGTGGGAGTAGCGAAGGGGACTGGCATTCCTGGTAGCTGATAGGTACCCCCCCCCCCAAACTGGTGGGCGGAGTTATGATGTAATTGACAGAGACATTGAGCCACCAATCAAGTGCATACCAGAGTGCCCTGTGTCCCACCCCTTCCCATTCTGCCCTGGGCCCAACCCCTGCCTTAAAATGTGTCTCAGTGCACCACGTGGCACCTTTTCTCCCGGACTGTTCTCCCAGGCAGTCCGGGAGGAGGTCTGGCTGAGTCCCCTCTTTCCCCCTTCCCCTGCCCCAGTCACATGGCGTGGCTTCCCCGGCTCCATTCCCCCCGAGCCTGTGAACCCGCCTGGAGACCCCCAATAAAGCCTGATTAATTCGCTTACTCATTTGGACTCCCTGCCTGCAGTTTCTCTCACGGCGGCGTAGAACCTTACAGCAGCTAGCTGCTTCCCAGCTCTGACCTTGGCCTGTGAACCCAGGGGTCTGATCTGGGGAAGAGGTTCTCTGGAGCTGCAGAGACCCATCCTCCAGTCCATTCCCTTAAGAGGGCCCTTGGATGCTGCTGGGAGCAGGCCTGGTGGGTAGTAGATGCAGGCTCGAGACCTGGTCCAGCTTGGCAGTTACTGCCTCATTTCTTCCTCTAAAGAATGAATACATAGGGGGAGACTGGATGGGTGCTTTGGTTTCATGTTCTGTCTGTAAATCTCTCCTATCTTTCCAAGTTCTTTATTTCATATCTATCTGTCTTCTCTTCCTTTACATCTCTCTGCATGTTCCATGTTTCGTCTCTTCCATTCTTGAGCTTCGCTTTGGTAATAACTTCTCTTCTTTCTTTCCTTCCACCTCAAATTGTTGTAGAATTTTAGAGTAAAAAAAAGTTACAATTTGTAACCTGCTCTCTGGGATATATGTCCTTCCACTGGCTCATTTGATCCTCCTTAACAGAGTGAAGTAGATACTGGCATCCTCAATTTAGAGATGAAGACACTGAGGTCCATCATGATGAACGTACAAGCCCACGGTGCACCATTAATCAGGGCAGAGCTTGGATTTGAATCCTTGGCTCTGAATGTAAGAGTCCCAACCTGAGGGCAAAGCTCTTCCCAATTGTGGCTGCTGGCTCCCCCGTGGCTTGGGGCCAGGCTCTGCTGCTCTTTAGATGATCCCAATGGGGTCGGGGTGAAGAACAGACTGCACACACATCTTGAGCGTTCCTCTCCCCAAGCATGAAGCCTCTGGAAACCAAAAGGGCCCGGGGGTGGTGGTGGCGGTGGTGGTGGTGGTCATGGTGGTGGAGGTGGTGGTAGTGAGGATGGGAAGAATCTAGACCTCAGGAGAGAAGAGGATGGAGCTATGTGGATTAGGGGCTCCGGGGTGGGCCTTGTTCCTGGGCCCACTCAGCCCTGTCTCTTTGCCCTCAAATTCCCCCCAGCCCTCACCAGCTATCTTTAGGACTGCCCCTATTCCTTCAGAAGAGCAGCACAAGAGGCCCTTAGGCACGGAAAGCTGGGTACTGTGGCTTCTCTCTTTGACCTTCTCTCCCCACAACTAGAGCTGGGCAGGCAGGGAGGGTACAATGGCCTCCTGGTGCACAGAATCCCAACAAGGGCAGCCTGGCAGGAGGATGAGGCACTGACTTCGGGCAAACCTCCCAGGACAAGACACTTCTGGGTTGGTAGGTATGCCAGTTGAGGCCCGGGCACAGGCTCTGTGTCTTCCCACAAATGGGTTTAAATCACAGTTGCTTGTGACCTGAAGCCAGTCTTTTTACCAGCTGGAGTCCCACCTAAAAGTGTATTTATAGTTACCATGGCGATCAGTAATCATAACGACTAATGTGTATTGAGCCTTACTCTGAGCCAGGCACTGTGCTGAGTGCTTTACACACATTGTCTCTGTAGTTTCTAAAACAGCACTATCCGATTGAGCTGGCATTATCCCTCTTCTATTTATTTTAAATTCTCACCAGAAGATATCTTTTCCATTGATTTTTTTTTTCTTTTTAGAGAGAGTGGGGGTGGGGGAGACACACATTAATGTAAGAGACACATCAAATTGGTTGCCTCCTACACATGCCTCCTACACAGGCCAGGGATCAAGCCTGCAACCGAGGCAGATGCCCTTGACTAAGAATTGAGCCTGAGACCCTTTGGTCTGCAGGTCGACACCCCAACCACAGAGTAAACTGGCCAGAGCGGCGTTATCCCTCTTTTACAACGGAGGGCATGTAAGGATAAGAGGGAGGATGTTACTTGGATAAAGTCACAGAGCTAGTAAATGGCAAATCCAGAATTCAGGACAGGCATTTTGGCTCCAGGCTCTCAATCTCACTTTTCTGGTCATGGCTAGTAACTGACACTCCTTGGGCACTTAATATGTGGTGCGTTTTATACAGATTCATTCATTTAATCATTGCAGGCATCCTATATAATAGTCACTTACATGAAAGAGGAGGATACTCAGGCACAGGGAGTGTGCTAACCTCTAAATCTACTGCCAGGCAGGCTGACTTGAGAGCAAGCATGAGAGTCCAAACTCGTTAAAAAAAATAAAAAGTTTTTTCTTCAAAAAAATAAAGTATAACATACAGAAAAGTGCAGAAATAAGTAATATGTAGCTTAATGAATGTTCACTTAGTGAATATGCTATATAACTAAATACCCCATAAGACCCTTTTCAGTAATGACTCCTTTTCCTCAAGTGTAACCTTTATATTCATTTATAAAATTGTAAATTAGTTTTGCCAGTTTTTAAATACACACACATTTCTATTGGGCGTATACCTGGGGGTGGGATTGTTGGTTGTTTTCAAGTAGTTGTACAAATTTGTTTGTTTTTTTTTTTTTAAATTAGCCTCTCAACTTTCTATCTTTATTAGTTTCTTCAGGATTCCTCAAACCTATTTTTTTAAAAATATATTTTATTGATTTTTACAGACAGGAAGGGAGAGGGATAGAAAGTCAGAAACATCGATGAGAGAGAGACATCGATCAGCTGCCTCTTGCACACCCCCTACTGGGGATGTGCCCGCAGCCAAGTTATATGTCCTTGCCGGAATCGAACCCAGGACCCTTCAGTCCCCAGTCCAACGCTCTATCCACTGAGCCAAACCGGTCTCGGCACAAATTTGTTTTCTGTCTGACAGCCTCCTTACTCCACACCTTGGTTTTGGGCCTAGGACCATGCCGAAGGACTCCAGAAGACCCAGATTTCTACCCTGCCCAAGCTGGAAGGATCTTCACATGTCAGTGAGTGCCCCTCCCCTATTTTACAGATGATAAGACGGAAGCTCAGGAAGGGGAAGTGGCCACAAAGCTGGCAAGGAGCAGAGCTGGCGGGACTGGAGATACGAAACTGGATCCTGGCCAACCCAACAGTAGATGGGCTCTCCTCTCCCCACCCTTTCCTGGCCTGGGTGTCCACTTCTTGAGCCAAATGTCCTAAGGCAGTGGTCGGCAAACTCATTAGTCAACAGAGCCAAATATCAACAGTACAACGATTGAAATTTCTTTTGAGAGCCACATTTTTAAAATTTAAACTTCTTCTAATGCCACTTCTCCAAAATAGACTTGCCCCAGGCTGTGGTATTTTGTGGAAGAGCCACACTCAAGGAGCCAAAGAGCCGTATGTGGCTTTCGAGCCTCAGTTTGCCAACCACTGCCCTAAGGGAAGGACTCAGGTTCCACCCTCTGGACCAGACCTCTTCTATGGGTCTCTGTGGAAATCCTCACTCTCTTGATATGGTCTCTCCAAGGAGGCAGCCGTACTAACGTGTCATTGTCCAGGCCATACACCTGGGGTGACTGTGGAGGAAGCCATACCTGGGTTTACACATCAGCTGACATGGAGGGGAGCTGAGGTCCCTACTCAGTGTGGGCTCAGGGGGCAGTCCAAGGAAGCCAGGGAGGGGCCGGGAAGCCAAAGTTATGGGGAGGCCTGGGACCCAGTCCTCATGCTAATGCTACCTCTGCTCTGACCCCGTACAGCCAGCTTGCACTCTACCAGAGTCTTTCATCCTTGGCATTTGTTTGGAATGCTTATGACAGCTATTTTGGAAGGCAGTAAAACATAGCGGTTAATCATACAAACTCTGCCTGGGTTCATATCTCTGCTCTTTCACTTACTTGCTGTGTGACCTTGAGTTAACTTACATACCTCTCTGTGTCTCAGTTTCTCTCTCTTAAAAGGCACTTGCTCCACAAGGTTGTTGTGAAGTGCCTATGAGTGAAGCACTCAGACCATGTTCAGCATATGCACCTTGAACCTAGTTCCTGTGACTCCAAATCCCATGGCCCTTGTATACAACATCTCCCAGATACCAGCAGGCCTGGGGGTGGGGTGGGTAGGGGAGACACTAAACCAGTCCTCCAGGAGCTTTCTGTCCAGTGGGGGAGACATAAGTCTTGCTACCAAGGGATCTCCAGCCATCTGGAGAAGTTAGGGGGAAGAGGGAATAAACACTCAGTGCCTACTGTGTACTGGGTACTTTGGACAGGCCACTATTTCTCTCCCCTCTCCACCTTTCTTTCCTATTGCAAAGTCCCATCTTCCAGGTTAGGATTGTGATGCTGAGAGAGCTTAAGAAACTTGTTTTAGGCTCCCCAGTGAGTCCAGTGGCAAAGGTGGGATTAGAATCCAGGTCACCTTCTGCTAACATGGAAGACCATGTAACCTGGGCTCAAGTTCACCTCCTCCATGAACTCTTTCCATGTCCTGGATGTGCCTCTGGGTCCCCATCATGCATGCCCCTTAGAAATGCCCCAGGGCACCTGTATACTTCTTAGACTTATTTTATTTATATACCTGTCTCTCCTCACTAGGCAGTAAGCTCCTAGAGAGCAAAGAGTGACATTGGCCATCTCTGAGTCCCCTGTACATCCTGAATATAGCATGAAGTCCGTGCACAACAGCTGTTCCATAAATATGTGTTGCATGAATAATGGGAGGTGATTGGAAGGTCTCGTGTCCATTTTCCTGCCTCCTTGGAGTTATCCCAGACAGTGATGGGGGGCATCAGAGGATGGATGGAGGGGTGGTGCTGGGGTGGAGGTGTGAACACCTGTCTCACCTGAAAACTTTTCAGTTCCCCACACTCATCTACTCTCATGCTTCATCCCCAGGCATTTCTCGTGGCTCACTCCAGTCTCTCCTGCACGCCTTCCTCCGTGTTCTGCAACGCTGTCTTTCCCAGCACCTTTGCTGCCTAGAGGAGAAGTCTGGCATTGGGATCAGAACCATCCCTAACGGTCCCGTTTTATTCTCAGAAAAGCTTAGAGGTAGGCTAAGTGGAAGTGGCCTATCTTCATTTTACAGGACTTTCAAGTTCCACGAGGCTGCTGTCCCAGTTCACACAGTAAACTGATGTTGGAACTGGGCCCAGAATAATGTAGGAAGGGAACAGGGCTCAGGGCAGTTTTCTGAATCAGAGACAGGCTGGGTTTCCCCCCAGGACTCGAGGGACCTGGCTCTGGGACACAAGAGACCCCAACTGGTCTGTAAAATGGCATGGAGAGAATCCTAGAACCTTTTAAAACACACACACACACACACACACACACACACACACACATATATGTATATATAAAATTGATTTCAGAGAGGAAGGGAGAGGGAGAGATAGAAACATCAATGATGGGAGAGACTCATGGATTGGCTGCCTCCTGCACACCCCCTACTGGGGATTCAGCCTGCAACCCAGGCATGTGCCCTTGACCAAAATTAAACATGGGACCCTTCAATTCATAGTCCAATGCTCTATCCACTGAGCCAAACCAGCTAGGGCTTTTTATTTATTTTTATTTTTGAAATATATTTTATTGATTTTTCACAGACAGGAAGGGAGAGGAATAGAAAGTCAGAAACATCGATGAGAGAGAAACATCAATCAGCTGCCTCCCGCACACCCCCCACTGGAGATGTGCCCGCAGCCAAGTACATGCCCCTGACCGCAGGCCGACGCTCTATCCACTGAGCCAAACCGGTTTTGTCCAGCTAGGGCTTTTTAAAATTATTATTTAAAACTTTTATTTTTCAGTTACGATGGAGAATCCTGGACTCTTGTCCAGGCCTTCTGCAGTCTTGATGGTTGCCAGTAGGTGCCGTCAGCTTGCAACTTTTGGTTCTGTCCCCACAGTCCCAGCTCCGATCCCTGTCTTCCTCCTATCACCTGTGCAGCCTGCACTTGCACAAAGGAGGAGAGGGCACAATCCCCGCGGGACTGAGAGCCCCCTGTTCTGGGAGAGGGAGCAGGAAGAGGGTCTTTGATTTGCCTTTCAGCGTGGCTGCCCTGTAGCTTTCTAGGCAAAGAAAAATAAAACCCACAGTGGGTCACCCATTATGCCTGGACAGGAGCC
The DNA here is from genome assembly GCA_027563665.1 of Antrozous pallidus. Taxonomy (NCBI): domain Eukaryota; kingdom Metazoa; phylum Chordata; class Mammalia; order Chiroptera; family Vespertilionidae; genus Antrozous; species Antrozous pallidus. The sequence continues at coordinate 45,594,712 of CM050526.1, forward strand.
TTATCCTGAAGGCTGGGCGAAGTACTAGGGGCCCCGAGAGAGAACCTAGGAGATTGGTCTCGCTCCAAATGTTACTGTCCAATCACCTGGTGGACCTCCCAATCAGCAGAGTTGAGGCAGGGTGAAGGGCACAGGCATGGACAGGGTCTCACAAAGGGCCTAGCCCACTCTAAATAGCAACACTGGAGAACAAGGCACCCCTTCCTCCAAACCCTACACGAATCTGCAAAGACTGCAAGAGAGATGGTGCCCTCTGCAGTCTGCACAATTTGTGTGCACGCAGAGCGGCAATCTCACAAGCCACTCCTCCCCCAGGAGTGGGTCCGGGCAGTAAAAGCAAATATCCGGGAGGGAGGAAGACGGTGGGCACCTCCCTCCCCAGTTCAGTGGTTCCCCTGGGGAGGGCAGAGGGGGCCAGGGCCCACATGAATCTTGGGAGACTGGGAGAAGAAGGGTGTTGGAAGGGGTAAGTGCGAAGAGAGTCTTAGGGCCATGAGGCCCTTCTAGGCCCCTCGTTGTGTATCTGCACTTCTCCCTCCACCTCACCCGACTGGTTGAACTGGAAGCACTGGGGTAGGGTGGAAAGGACTGGCCAGGGAGACTGAATCCGCGGAGCCCACCCGGAGTCGGAGTCCTAGGTTGTGCTCCAAGTGTGTGTGTGTGTGGGGGGGGGGGGGGCGGGGGGGAGGGGGCCCGGGGTCACTTTTGTGGGTCGGGATGAATCCTCCAATCCCTCTTCGCTCCTCCAGCTCCCTCCCCTCCGCTCCCGGGCTCTGGGTCTGCAGCGCCCTCGGCGGCGCCGATCAGGGCTTCCGAACGGCGCTGCTTCCTTCTTGGGCAGAAAAGGACTTTGCGCTGTAGCCGCGGCGGCGGCGGCGGCGGCGGCGGCGACTCAGGAGAGCGCCCCCTTCCCCTAACGGCTGCGGCTCCCGCTCCCCCTCTCCCTCCCTCCCTAGCCTGATCCCCCACCTCTGGGAAGGCGCTGGGGGTGTGGCCAGAGGCTGCTATAAAGTCCGGGGTAGCCGTCCCGGGCGCTGCTCTGTCCCTCACCCCCCACCGTCTGGACCCGGCCGAGGATGCGGCGCAGCGCCCTGGTGGCCAGCATCGCTCCTCTGCAGCCCGCTTGCTAACTTCCCCGGCTCCTCCTCTGTCCGCTCGCGGGGCCGCCCCATCTCCTCACGCTCTCCCGATCCGGTCCTCCAGGCGCATCGGGCGCTGCTCCCGTGTGCCTCCTGCTGCCAGCCCGCGCTCCCCGCCCGCACCTGGCGCCAGCGCCCCGTCCTCGCCCGATCATGCTGCCCCTTTGCCTCGTGGCCGCGCTGCTACTGGCCGCCTGGCCCGGGCCGAGCCTGGGAGACGAAGCCATCCACTGCCCGGCCTGCTCCGAGGAGAAACTGGCTCGCTGCCGCCCCCCCGTGGGCTGCGAGGAGCTGGTGCGTGAGCCCGGCTGCGGCTGCTGTGCCACTTGCGCCCTGGGCAAGGGGATGCCCTGCGGGGTGTACACCCCCCGCTGCGGCTCGGGCCTGCGCTGCTACCCTCCCCGGGGAGTGGAGAAGCCCCTGCACACGCTGATGCACGGGCAAGGCGTGTGCATGGAACTGGCGGAGATTGAGGCCATCCAGGAAAGCGTGCAGCCCACCGGTAAGGTGCCTCTGCCCTTGCACGTCCTCCCTGGTGCGCGGTCCTCCCAGAAGCCCCTTTCCCGATAGGGCGGGCCCGGGAGGCCCTTGAAAAATCCCTTGTGAGTTGAGGAGAAGGCAGGTACGTGGCAGGGCCCTCCTGGCACGGGACAGGCAGGCTCAGCCGAGCCAACTGCTACCCAGTCTCTAACAGCCTGTTGCCACTGTCAAGGAGGGCTCTGTCCCATCCCTCCATCTCCGACCTCCCCAGGATGCCTACTTGGGAAGAGTAGTCTTGGCTGCTGGTGCAAGAGTGGAAAATTAAGTGACCTGGGCCAGCCCAAAGCCTGCAAGTGAGCCAGATAACTGGAGGATGGGGGTGGGGGAAGGAGGGTGGGGGGAGGGGGAGGGGGGGAGGGGAGCTTCCTGTTGCTGATCTCACCACAGGTGAAAACCCCAGGGGTCTGAAAAGCCAGAGCTTGGACTTTTGGCATTGAGGTGGGAGGACTGGGACATGCATCTGAGGGGGGCTTTGGTGGTGAGGGGCAGCAGAGTTGCCCTTTCCCAAAGCCCCAGGCCAGCTCACCTAGCTGTTTGGGGGGTACTGGGAAGACAGGGGTCTCTATCCGGCCTGGGCACCTCCTCTTGTCCTGGCACACAGGCATCCCTCTTTTTTCTCTTGGCAGGTGCCATTTGAGGTGGCAGGAGGAAGCAAGTCTGGGCTCCCAGCCCAGAGCTGCAGAAACCTAACGGGTGTGGGCTAGAGAGTAAAGAGAGAGAGAGAGAGAGAGAGAGAGAGAGAGAGAGAGAGAGAGAGAGAGAGAGACTTAGAAGGGCCTTTGCCTTAAACTCTTTCTTATCCTTTCTCTTTTCCATTTCTCAGTGAGCCTCTCCGTTGCTCCTAATCTTTCTCAGTCTCTCAGCCCAATAGCCCCTAACTGCCCTTCCTTCCTTCTCTTTGTTCTTTCCTGCTGTGTCTTTCAGCTTCTAGTTTCACAAGCAACGTTCTGGAGTCCTCCTTTCCCCAAAACCTTCTGCCCACCATCAGTTTCTTTCCCTTTTTCTGTCTTATTACCCTTCTCTGTTTCTGTTGCCCTGCTTCTCTCCCTCTCATCTCAACATCTTTCTATGTCACTGTTTCTCTTTCTTTGTTCCTGTCTTTCTGTTACTTTTGGAATATCTCTCTCTCTCTCCCTCCCCCCTCCCTCTCTGACTCTCTCTCTCTCTCTCTCTGCCTGCCTTTCCTTGTGTCTGCTTTTGTACCTTGTTCCCTCTCTGACTCTGTTTTGCTCTCCCTGTGCCCCTCTGTCTGTCTACCTCTTTTCCTGGTGCTTGAAGCTTCCATTGTTACAGTCCGGATGCTGGGACTCTGGCCCAAGCTTCCTGCCCTGGGTCCCAGACCGCTCCACTTCCTCAATCCTCTGCAGTTTGTTAGCTGGAGGAGAGCAGGATGCAGGGAAAACAGGAAGGAGGTGGACCCCAGGGGTCTGGGCTTCAGGCCTCGCTGCCCTTCCTGCCCCTGGGCAACAATAGATGGGTCAGCAGAAAACATTCTAGGAGAAATGCCAGCCTGGCACCCAGCACATCTGGGAAGAGGGGCGGTCCTCGGGGAATAAGTCGCTGATCATGGGGGCAGAGATGCCGGTGCCAGCGGGAGAGGAGGGGTACTGGTACCAGACCAGACTGGGAGTGAGGGCTGAGCCCTTGGGCTCCCTGAGTATAACAGGACCACATTCTCTTTGTATCTCCCTCCACCACCAGTCAGTGGTTATCTGGCAACGGATTAGGATGGTTGGTAGCCTCCTCCTCTCTCACCAGTTTGAACATGGGGCAGAAGAACCCTCAGAGGGTCTTGGGCACCCATTTTCCTTGGCTGGGAAAGAGCGCCCCATCCTGTAGAGGAGAAAAATCCATTTCCCTGGGAGCTTTGGAGAGCATGAACAGTGTAATTGTCCTGTGGGTATCATGCAAACCCACCTCCAAGGGTGGCTTTAGGTCCCCTTTGGATTACAGGGCCCGGGTCTCTAACACCCCTCACCCCTCCTTCCTTGCTGGTCCTCCATACATGCAGGGCAGGCACTGTCTGGGGAGGGAAAGGCTAAGTTAGGGGGACCCTGGGGAAACTAGGCACCTTCTTGGCAAGCTGTGTCCCTGCCCTCTTAGTTCCCAGCCATCACAGAAGAACCCTCTGCCACAGCCTGGGCCGCACAGCACCATGTGAAAGGCGCCCCCTACAGTTGTGCAGTAGCCCTGCAAGGTCTCTGGTGAGACAAAGTGTCCAGGGCTTGGCCCCTGTCTCTACTATTCTCTTTAGCTTCCCACTGATAATAGGCCACTGTCCCTCCTAGGTCCCAAGGCTTGGGGACCTAAGCCTCTTCTCTCTGCCTTTTCCTCTTGGGGCTGAGCTTCAGCAAGTGACTGAGGGAGGGCAGCCACATGGCATGCCCTGAACTGCTGTGGCCCAGTTGCCTACTATTTGCCCCAGGGGCAGGCCACCCCCCTCCATCTCCAGGCTCCCCCACCTTCCTGTCCTAGCCTTTTGAGCCACAACAGATTGTGGATTAATACCACTCAGGCCAACAGAATTGGGGATGGGGCGGACATGTGCGTCAGAAATCCACAATTCTGCACAAGTGAGCTGACCCTGGATTCATGGAATCTGGGGGAGTGGACAGTGGCATCGACGTTTGGACTGGGGCGTTCCTCTGGGACAGGGTTAGGGAACATGCCGGCCAGGTTAATTTTTAGTCAACACAGCAAATACTGTCCCCCCCACTTCAGTACTGGGAATCCAGTCGTGTCATGGGAACAGGGCCTTCCCAGAATTTCTGTGCCTCTGTGGGAGGGAGGAAGGAGGGGCATAGATGCTAAACCTGATTACTTTTTTCAGTGTTGGGAAAGTGAGAATTATTGGTGCCTTGGGTACCAGGAGTCTTTCTGTTTAAAGGCATAGCAGCTGTAGAGATAAATCTTCCCTTCCACCCAGTCTCCAATAGGACCTGTTTCACAGGGTGGGATGTCTAGCGTGGAGTAAGAGTTCGATAAAGTGGAGCAGTGGACGTTGAATGGATTTGACTTAAAGCTTAAATCCCCCTCTGACGTTGGGATTTTGGGGGACAGTAGTCAACAGAATAAAGTTGGGGGACATGCAGAAGAGGTGAGAGGTAGGGCAGACTTGGATGCCTTTTCCTGCCGTAAACACGAGAGGAACAGGCCAACCGTCCTTGTCTCTGACTTTTAAGGCCAGCAGTGTGTGACAACAGCGAGGGAGACCCCCCTTGAGCCAGAACTCCAAGAAAGGGTCTGGTACCCAGCATGGTGGTCTTGACTTCTCCAGCCAGAGTCCAAGAGAAGAAGGAAAAGGCCTTTGAGGCAGGTGGGCGACCTTCCAGGTCATGCCTGGAACCCACCCACCCACGGTCTCACACTGGGTGTCTTGAGTGGGGCAGGGGCTGGAGTTGAGGAGGAATCATGGGGATGAAATCAGGCAGCAAGAAAGCAGAAATCCTCTAGCTTTGACCATGAACTTGGCAGCCAGTAGTGCTAAAGCTGTGAAGCCTCTTCTTTCTCTGGGTGCCTTCCCTTCTTCTGTTGCTGGTGCAAAAACCAAGGTTTCCCTTGTGGCTGGGTGTCCTTGGCCTCGCTCCAAGCAGGGGCTGGAGGAGATGACACAGTCTACCTTGGAAGCCCCATGTCCCAAACAAGCCTTTTGGAATCAGAAGGTCAGATCTTTCAGGGGGCTAGGTCTGACTTCAGCCCCTGCTCCGAGGGGAGCCCACCAGGATTGGGGTTTTCCAGATGGCACAGCCTGGGTGAACAGCACCAGGTGGCCAGTTTTGGAGGTGGGATGGTTCAGTTCAGGTTTTTTTTCAGAGACTCAGTGCTCTGACACTCACCTTCCCAAGCCAGGTGCCTTGGCGTGTGTACTTGGTGTGCTGGACAAGGAAAAGTTAGAGATTAAATGGGAAGTCAACAAGCTAGGGTATAGCCAGGGTGCCCTGCCCTAGGTCTGTGTCTGCCCAGGCTGGGTCAGAGTGCCTGAGTGCATGTAGGTGTGCACACGTGGACAAGTGTGTGTCTGGACACGTGATTGCTTGTATATGTTTGTAATTCTTGAGGCCCAGCCTCTCTGTGTCTGAGTGGGCAGGCATGGACATAGTCTAGGTACCTATGTCCCCATGAGGGACATTAAGGAGCTACTCTCCCTGTCTTGGTGTGTTCTTCTCTAAGCTTACATACAAGCGAGGCACACTTGTGCTGGGTGGTGGGGAAACAAAAAATGAGGAGACCAGGCATGCTGCTTGCTCATCTTCCCCAGGTAACCTCTATGTGGCATGGGGCCCTCCCAACATAAGAACATAAGTCATGCTTCTAGGCTCCACGCAGCCCCCGGATTTCAGTGAGCAGACCCAGTTGTCTTGAATGATACCGCTCAAGTTAAGGTATACGCATTTTCAAATATCCACTGATAATCCCTCAGGCATTGGTCATTTGTGGACTTGGACTCATAGAGCTTCAACATTGGAAGCTGGTTGCAGTTGAACTTCCACTCCAGATGTCTCTAGATTCTTGAGGCTTCAGCCCCTTGGATGCTCCACACCTCAGGGCCGTGAGGCTCTCTACCTCCTGAGACAGCCCCATTTGCAGAAAACTCTTCCTTACTCCTTGAACCCGAGAACATGCTGCCCATTTACCCGGTGGAATAAGTGTCACTGCAAAGTAGCCATTTCCTTCATGGCCATGAAAATACACTCCAAGGAAAAGACAGTAAAACCTTTCCAGCTTTGAAGGGCACTCGAGTTGGTGTTATAAGTGAGTCCCCTCTGGACTGTCCTTGGGGTATTAAATATGCTGAAGGATGGGGTATATCTCTGCTCTATTTATTTCTTCCCTTCGATTCCTCTTTCTAAGCCAGCCTGCTACTCGTGACAGAGCCTTCTTTCCATCCTTGATGATTCAATTTTATAAATAACCGTTGGGGTGGAATCTTGACAAAGGCTTTCTGAGAGTCTTGATTCTTCCTGGCTTGGTTTTCCTTTATCTGCATGTTTCTCCCCACACTCCCAGGTCTAGGAGAATAAAAAGAGAGCCAACCTCCCCCTTCTGCCCCCCAACTCACTCTGGCCAGGCAGAAAAAAATACTGTTTGACCCAGAGGCAGCTCTGGGACCACTGCCATACTTGGAAGAACCTGCTAACTCCTCGGGAAAAAAGAAATCCTGACACAAACCAGATGCAACCTTCTGTCTGGCCGCCAACATCTGGAATGCTGGCAGGGGCGTTGCACTCAGGCCCGGCAGTGAGCTGCTAAGCCGAGCATTTCAGAGGAGGCTCTGATCTGTACCCCCTTCCTCCAGCTCAGCCCTGTAGTCTGCATTTGGCTGCCTGGAGGGAGAAGCAGCAGTTGCAATTGGGTTTTTCTTGAGTTCAGATAGAGTCTTCAGGAGATTCCAGGGAGGGGGTGCAAGCCCAGCCTTTCCACCCATCTCCAGATCCCCAGTGCCCTGACTCTGGACTTTGGAGGGGGTCTGAGTCTAAAGGTAGGGGACTGAAGGCATGTGGAAGGTGTTCTCTTGTCTAGGGCCACACAGAGCATTACACAGGTATATACACACTTACTTGCACATGCAGGCATACACACCCACTCCCACTTTTCTCCTGTCCAGTCATGGGGAGGGCTTGTTGAGTTGAATTTCTCATCACTCATGGAAACTTTGGTTCTGGCCATTTGGAAGAGAGTCAGCAGGGCTGACAGCGCTGGGATCCTGTGGCTGGCTCAGCCAGACGCTGAAAAGAGCAGGAAAGGAGACAGGAAGAGAGACCAGATGGAGAAGGGGGGTGGTAGGAGGAGCTGACTAGGAGAAAAGATCCGGTGGCCGTCCCCCCCCCCCCCCCGCCCCCGCCTGCCTCAGACTTCTCAGCAGAGCCCAGGGGAACCTCCTGTCTGGGCAGCTGCAGCTGGTGACTCATCTGAGGGCCGGATCGGGTGGGGTGAGGGGCAAGTCAAGGACTTCAAGAAGAATAGTCTCCTGAGGGGAGTGGGAAGGAGATGGGGGTGCTGTTTTGACTTCTTCCTGTTCTTAGACCCCTGTGGTTCCTGGGTCAGGCTGGAGAGCCCCCAAGAAGCAGAAAGCAGGTGGGAGGCTGGGTTGGTGTGCCGCTCTCTCTTCCCCGTGCTGACCTCTCCCTATCTTGGCCTGATTGCAGAAAAGGATGAAGGTGATCACCCCAACAACAGCTTCAGCCCCTGCAGTGCCCATGACCGCAAGTGCCTGCAGAAGCACTTGGCCAAAATTCGAGACCGGAACACCAATGGGGGCAAGATGAAGGTCATCGGGGCGCCGCGGGAGGAAGCCCGGCCAATGGTGAGGACCTCTGACCTCAAATGCACATGTTCACAGGCACACACCACCACCACCACCACCACATCTGGCCTATGTTCGTTCATCCAGTAAGCGTTCTTTGGATGCCTACGGTGTATAGTATACATTGTCAGGATCCAGAGAGTCCTCATTCCTTTCCTTAAAATTCCATTCCTGCTTGGTAGTTCTCTATATTGGCACAGCCGAAGTGATTTTTAAATGCTGAAATACTTCTATCCTGATTGGTAACTCATGGTTGACCCAAATTTCCTGATATTTCTTGGCACTTCTCTTGAATTCCCCACCACAGACCCTCTCAGTCTCTAAAGGGTTAATGCTGGCCATAGCAAGGGGTCTTGGGACCCTGTTCCGGAGTCTGGCAAATGTCCCTTCTGACGGATGGTTCTGATGGCTCTGTGCCTGGATCTTACAAGTTGTTGACTGCATGATTGTATTCATCCCTCCTGCTTAGACATCACCCCCTTCCAGTCCTTCTTTATAGGTTTCCACAGCTCATATTTCACAAGGTTCCTTCACCTCACACCTCTCCTTTCTAGAAGCTCTTTGGCCCAAGATCCTGTCTTCAATGTCCCTCTGTTCTTCCCACCAGAACCCAAGTCATGTCCTTCACCTCACTGGACCTTGACCCTGACCTCTGGGCTTTGACCCTCCTTTCAAGGCCTTCTGGTCCTGATATGACCTCCATCCCTGGTTCTCCTGCCCTTCTCTTCTGCTGAGCAGTTTCATCTTCTCTCTCCTCCAGCCCCAGGGAGCCTGCCAGAGTGAGCTGCACCGGGCCCTGGAGCGGCTGGCCGCCTCCCAGAGCCGCACCCACGAGGACCTCTACATCATCCCCATCCCCAACTGCGACCGCAATGGCAACTTCCATCCCAAGCAGGTGGGTCACCCTCTGTCTCAGCTCCAGGGGCATCAGACATGTCATCCAGGGTCTCAGAAAGGGGGAGGCTCCCCAACCCCTAGAATCCTTCCCAAACCTTCCCCCTGCTTTAGGACCTCAGCTCATTTTGCCCACATCACTCATTTTGGGATGAGGAGACTGAGACCCAAAGTCACAGAGCAAGTTAATGGCAGACAAACTATCCTGTTTCCTCATCCAGGACTATTTTCTCCTCTTGATTCCCAATCTGAGATGTTTACCTGGTACACCTGCCAACCTCTGCCTCCCATCACTTTTTCACGCACCCTACTACTCCCTTCCTATGAGTAGTTGCCCTTCGTCATGGAATGTCTGTCTCCCCTGGAAATGGAGGGACTGAGTCATGAGGGGTTAAAGAAGAAACAGCCTAACACTTACGCCAAGTTGAGCAGCCAAACCACTTGGGGTACAGCCAGGATGGAGGTGATGCCAGATCTGACAGCTGGAGTGAGGGGCTTCTAGTGGAAGCAGGGGAAGGAGGTAGGCAAAAGAGAAGACATGAGTGTAGAATCCTCTGTGTCCCATATACTGGGTTCCTCTGATGAGCCACCAGGAAGCTGGGATGTTCAAGAAGGCTGGCCTGCTCCAGCCCCATCTCTGGCCTGTCATTTGGGCCCACAGGGAAAGGTGGCATATCTGGGCAGAGCACTGGGATGCCTCATGTTGGGTGTTCCCTGAGGAGTGCTGGCCTGGGTCTCCTTCTCCAGCTCCTTGTGGGCATAGGCACACACATTCTCACACTTCATGCTCTATGACAAATCCTCATAGTGGGTAGCCTTGCAGCCAGCAGAGGCCTAGCTAGGAGAAAGAAAGGCTGCCCTTGAGTCGACACATCCCAGCATGGCCTGAGGACGTGATGAGTGGTGTGCGATGAGTTGGGAATCAATGAGGCCCCCCCTTAAACCAATGCCAAACCTATCTCCAACCTTTTTCCCACCACCAATTATTTTGGTCCCAATTTTTAAGACTTTTTTCCCCCTTAACTAAAAACAACGGTCATAAAGGTTTAGATTTACAGAAAATTGAGCAGCAAGTGCAGAGTTCCCATCTACTCCCCCATCCTCAGTTTCCCCTGTTACTATCTTACATTAGTGTGGTACATTTGTTATAATTGAGGAACTAATACTGATACATTATTAGTAACTAAAGTCCATAGTTTACATTAGCTTTCATTCTTCGTGTTGACATTTCTATGGGTTTTCTTCCCCCAATTATTTTTCCTACTGAAAGGTCTGTCCCTTGACCCTTGATCCCCCATACTAAATCTGACCCTTGAGACATTTCACTTCAACTTTAATCCTGACTCTTAAATATACCTTTGCCCGCTGCTTTCCCTATTCATGCCCCCCTTCCTGTTCTAATTCCAACCCAAACTTGAGCCCAACTGCTTTAGTAGTTCTAACTTTGACCTCTATCTTTATCCCAACTCTATTTCTGACCTGGACTCTGAGCCTCACTCAACTCAAGTTTTAGTCATAATTCCCAATTCAATTGCAATTATTTATCCTGATGGTACCATAACTTCAACTTGGATCCCACTATTACCCATAATCCCATTCTTCAAAAAAAAAAATACAAATTTTTATTGATTTTAGAAAGGAAGGAGAGGAGAGAGAAACATCAATGATGAGAGAGATTCATTGAATGGCTCCCTCCCGCACGCTCCCACCAGGGCTGGAGCCCACAAGCTGGGCATGTGCCTTGACCGGGAAATGAACCCCATGACCTCCGGGTTCATAGGTCGATGCTCAACCACTGAACCACACCTGCCGGGCTTTAATCCCATTCTTAAAAGTCCCAACCCAATGAGAACACACTCAAAACATCTCCGGCCCGTACCTTTCAAATCCAGCTTCACCTCTAAATCCTATGGACCCAATCCCCAGCCCCGCCCCCCCGCCCCCGAGGAAGGCCATAGAGCTTCCTCAGGGCCCTGCCTTTTAAAACTCTCTAGACGTTTCCTTCTTGGCCAAGTTCTCGCTCTACTTCAGCGAGCTCAAAAGATTTGTGCTCACGAGAGAGCCTCTGGCCTCTGGGGCCATCATGGAGCAATTGTCTGATTTTGGGACCATGCTGGGGTTGGGGTTCAGCTGACTGACCTCTCATGCCCTTGTCTTGACAGTGCCACCCAGCCCTGGATGGGCAGCGTGGCAAGTGCTGGTGTGTGGACCGGAAGACAGGAGTGAAGCTTCCGGGGGGCTTGGAACCGAAGGAGGAGCTGGACTGCCACCAGTTGGCTGACAGCTTCAATGAGTGAGCCCTACCAGCAGGCAGGGGGCTCCCTGCCCCCTGCTCCCCCTCCCCCTGGAGGCTGCAGAGCTGACCTGGAGCCTGGATCTGAGTCCTGGCTCTGCCTCTGGCCCAGAAGTTTTCCTCGGCATGTGTGGTGTGTGTGTGCGTTGATGAGCGTGGGTGTACCCTTGGGGTGAGCCGGAGCCTAGGGGTGTCCTCTTGGGGCTTAGATAGCCTAAGAGGTCAGAGTGGCAATGGGGAGCCCTGGTGTGTTTCCAAACTTACCCTGGATTCATTCATTCTTTTATTCATTCAAGTCATCTAACAACATTTACTGGCTACATATTACATGCCAGCTCTAGTTCTCAGCTCGGAGTGGGGGCGCCCTAATTCTGACTTCCTCTGATTTGGACATCGGGGCCACCTCGTACAAGGTGAACATGAGTCTGTGGGAGAAGAGAGTTTCCATGCCCATACTCCGAGGAGGAAAGTAGACATTTACCTTGACCATTGTCTCTTCCTCAATCTAGTGGTAGAATGGAGGCCACGGAGAAGGTGTGGGGTAGCAGATGGCTCAATAGTCAGGAGACCAGACCCACTCCCAAGGCTAAGGGCTGCCAGGCTCCTCTTCTCCATCCCTCCAAGGATGAAGGCCTGCAGAGACAAGCCTACTTTGGGGGGTGGGGTAATCCCATCTGCTTGATTGCCTGGCAGCGGCATCCCCGCTGTGGAGTAGGGGAGAGGGTCCTAGGAAGGCCTGCAAGACAGAGGGCTGGGGTAGGGTTGGGGGGGGACCCTGTCGGAGCAACCAGGGAGGGAGGAAAGAATGTGTAACTGGAATGTGTGTGCCTGTTGGAGGAAAGGACCAGCGTAATGGGACTGGGCGGGAGTGAGGGACTTGCCTGGGGTCCTGTTTCCTTCCATTTGTAGTCAGAGCCATGAGAGCCCCAGGATGACTCCATCTGGCTCACAGCCTGCGCCTCTGCCCCCTGCTCCCCACCTCCTTCCCTACAGCTCCCACGCCTGTACCCTGCCCCTGGGCATTTTCTGGCTTCGCTGGATGGGAGGAGACTTAGGGACCTTCCAGTTGGCCATGATGTCTTTTTTTTTTTTAACAAAACAAAACAAAACAAAAAACAATACAATTGTGTTTTGCTTATTTATTTAAATTAGAGACAGAGGTGTAGCAGGGATGGGAGGCCTATCTTACATGGTAGAAGGACTCTAAGACTCAGACAATTCACCATCCTCTCCCTGCAGCCTCTTCCCGAGGGGCATTCCTGTCCCCCAAGTCTGTGCGGTTGGTGTTCAGACTCCTGGTGGGGAAATACTGGCTTCCAAACAGAGGGAGGGAGCCGGACAGCCCTGCTGGGCCAGAGCTATTCCTGGGAGCAGCTGGTGTGTGAGGTTGGGACATTTCCTAAGGCAGTGGTTGGCAAACTGCAGCTCCCGAGCCACATGTGGCTCTCTGGCCCCTAGAGTGTGGCTCTTCCACAAAATACCACGGCCTGCGCGAGTCTATTTTGAAGAGGTGGCCTTAGAAGAAGTTTAAGTTAAAAAAATTTGGCTCTCAAAAGAAATTTCAATCATTGTACTACTGTTGCTATTTGGCTCTGTTGACTAATGAGTTTGCCGACCACTGTCCTAGGGCATCAGGCAGGTTGGGTTTGCATCTGAATTTGATTTATTAATTTGGGGGCCGGGGAGGCACTGCCCTGAAGCTTGGGAAAGGGGTAAACTTTCCACCACATTCCACAGCTCTGTGTGCTTGGATTCCTGATTGGGGGCTGCGCTGTGATTTAATTCTGATGGGTCAAGGGATCAAGAGTGGGGGCATCTTTGATCTTGCTGTCCTGGGCATACCAGGCTGTGGGCTTTTGGTGGCAGCCCCCAAATTTGCCCACATGGTACGATTGGATTCCTGGTCATTTCCTAATGTCCCTCCCCTCCTGGACCTCTGTGCCAGGCACTGATTTCTTGGGTGGAAGTCCCTTCCTGGGAATTCACAGGCAGCCTGGGGAACATAGTGGAAAGTTTATTCTTTTCCCTGGGGACCCTGTGCACCGAGCTGCTGCACTCTGGGGGAGCGCCCTCCTGTCTGACCTGGCCTCTGGGGGAGCGCCCTCCTGTCTGGCCAGCTCCTGGATTCCTAGGCCCTCCCCAGTTGCAGAGGTGCTGCCAGGCTCTGGACTTTACTGGCTCTGATGTGTGGGCATCTGTGCTGTCTGCATCGAGTCTGGGGCTACAGTCCTCCCTCATCTCTAGCTCAGCCATTTAGTCTCCCCGAGGCACCATCGGCCCCTGGCAGCAGGAGATAACAAACAAAATGACAGACGTGGAGTGTTGATCTCTGACCACTCTTCAGAGAGCCCCCTACTTGTGGGGCCAAGGCCAAGGCATGTTGGGGTAGGAGGTGGGTATTAAGTTTTAGGTCCCTAAACCAAATGCAGGAAAAGTTTCTCTTTTGATCCCTAAAGTATCTCTTTAAATGCTCCAGCCTCGCACCCTTGGCCATGGGCGGCAGGGGGTCCTTTTCCTTTCATGGGCCTCTGGGAAAAAGCAGGGTCTATCTGGGAAGTAGCTGCATACGGGGCCTGGGAAGTGCCTCTGGGATACATGTATATTGATGGTGTGTGCGTGTGCACACATGTGTGGCTATAGCAAAGATATCTTACCTGTGAGAGTGTGGGCTTTTGCAGGCCGCACACACCTGGTCTGGGTGTGTATGGATGAGTGCATTTGTGTGGTGTGTGCCTATGTGGGCTGCTCTACGAATCTGAATGAAGGTGTATGAGGTGAGGAGAGAGGGAATGAGAAATTCAGACATGTACTTCCCTCCTGGCTGTGAAGAAGTGACCCTCGTTCTAGGTGTCCCCTGCAGGGCTTGGGAGGGAGCTGTCTAGCATCAGAGAATAGAGGACGTACACCCTGGTTCCCTCCCCCCGTGATCCAGAAGCCAGGTCGTGTCAAAAAAGAAAAGAAGGGCAGCTCAGTGTCCACGTGGACACTCTCCTGGGCAAAGGGAGCGGTGTGGACAGTGTTGTCGTGGGAGAAGCGGGCTCCAGGGAGGACTTGCCAGACTAGTTTGCACCAGGCCCTTCCACCCTAGATCCCCAAAACCCTTCAAATGGCCACAAGGGCATCCGCATTGCTGGCAGAGGTAGAAAGGGGGAGCTGGCAAGGACCAAACTATTATGTCCTGGTGGGCCCCCATACCTGGATAAACTTAAAACCACAGCCCTCAGTGCTCTGTCCAGCTCCCACTCCCTCCTTCCCAAAGTGTTGTCCCGCACCCCCCCCCCCCCCCCCCCCCCGCCACTGTGGCTTGGAGCAGGGGTTTGGGGGACATCTTGCCAGGATCCTCTAGTCTAGGCCTTAGGTGCCGAGCCACATCAGGCATTTGGTTTCCATTTCCCAGCTCATTAGTGGCGATCCAGCCCTGATGTCGGCTGGAGGCTGGGGGCTGGGTTTTCCATTGGCAAGAAGGCAGGGTGGGAGTGGAAAGAAAAAAACGGAGCCTTGGACTGACTCTGGTATTGGATTCAGGTGGGGAAATCTCGGGAGAGCTGGCCCAGCCTCCGGCCCCTCCTCCTCTCTGGGCCCCAAGGTTCCAGCCACTGCCAAGGCTCCAACTCCTTCCAGGAAAAGGCTGCTCCGACCAGCTCTCCTCCCGCTCTCCTCTCGCTCTCCTCTCTGGGCTAGAGTCCCCCAAGCTGCTCCAGGAATGTTCTGAAGCACGCAGGACTTGGGGTGCCTGCTTGCCCCCGCCCCGTCCTAAGGGACTGGGGGTGGAGGGGTGGGGAGAGGGGGATATGGCTGTGTGGTAAATGACCCTGGAACATTTCCAGCCCGAGAAACACCCCCTGCATTCTAGGCCCCTGTGTCAATGTCACCTCTGACCTAAAGAAAGTCAAGTCGATGTGGTTGGATGGAGCTGGGCGCTAGGCTGGCGGCTGGAATGTTGGTGGTCCCAGGGAAGAGGGGAGGAGAGGGGCCCCGCTTATGAGTCTGGGGGAAGGGTCAAGGGGGAGGGGGAGTTAATGGAAACCTGGAAACCGTACTGTAGAGAAGAGACAATGGGGCACTTTTGGGCACTCCCAGGGGAGCAGACACCACTCCAGCCAGCCAAGGGTCTAATTAGATCTTCACTGTCAGGGTGACCTATCGCTTCTCTGTCTGAGGCCCCAGGGGTTGGGGAGGGCTGGGGTCAGGGAGTTGGGGTGTGTGTGCAGCTACAGATAATTAGAAGCATGCTCTCCTGAGCCAGCAGGCACCACCAGGACTGCCTCTGCCCTCACTGGCCCCTGTCTCCCCCAGACCTCTAATCCCCTTCCCCACAACCTAGACAATTCCAGCCAGCCAGGCTGGGAGGAGGGGGGAAAAGGGGGCTGGGGTGCCTGCCTGGGAGTGGAAATCGGGCCCGGTTGGCTTTCCAGGCCCTTACACACTCTCTGAAGTGCAAACAACATATTTTCACCATGCAATGGTATTTAATTACACATAAAAACAGAGCCATTAAACTGAAATTAAACCCGTTTTGGAACCACTTAATTTAGGGCATGACAAATCGCTTTCAGCACAGGCGGCAGTGCAGTCCCCTCAGGCAGAAACGCTTCCACAGCGGGTGGGGGAGGAGGGTGGGAGACAGTTTGGGGCGGGGGGCTGTTTTCCTGGCCCCCTTGCCAGCTCTAAATTCTGAAATTGGGGTCAGGACTTCCTTTGTAAAAACCACCCAGGCCAGTGGTCGTCAAACTCATTAGTCAACAGAGCGGCAAACTGCGGCTTGCGGTTTGCCGACCACTGACCCAGGCCAAAGGGAAGTCTCTAGGTTTGTTTAGGATAAGCATGGGGGTTGGGTAATCACAGATTCACTGGAAAACCCACTTTAATTTTAAAAAATATATATTTTTATTGATTTCAGAGAGGAAGGGAGAGGGGAGAGAATAGAAACAGCAATGATGAGAGAGAATCACGGATTGGCTGCCTCCCCACACGGGACTGAGCCGGAAACCCAGAGTACACTGACCTGCAATGCAACCGTGACCTCTTGGTTCATAGGTTGCCGCCTAACCACTGAGCTACGCCCGCACCAGCTGGGCGGGCCAACCCACTTTTAGACAACTCCGTCCATCTTGTCCACGGGGAGGTTGAGGCCCAGAGGCCAAGGTCGGTGAGAGCCAGGATTCGAAAAGCCAGGACCAGGGAGGCTTTTATTTTCGGGTGTGAATCCTTTTCCCTGGGCCCGGAGACGGAGCGTGGGTCTGGGAGGGCGAGGGTAGGTTGGGGAATCAGAGCAGGGCCTGGTCAGGGAGTGTAGATTTCTCCAGAACGGGGCTCCCACCTGGTCCAAGGCTGGAGATAGCAGCGAAGGCAAGATGGAGGCCCTGCCGAGGCAGCCCTGACTTCCCGGAGGGCAGGCGGCCTGGGGCTCAGACTCCGGAATCACACCCGCTGGGTGAGGTCGGGCAGGGAAGATTTCGAGGAGGCCAGAGCCTCAGTTTTCCCAGCTGTCACGTGGGGGTGGGAATTCCTCTGTAGAGCGTGTGACCAGGGCCTGGGCCGAGGTCGGGAAGTGGTGGTTTGGGACCCCACTCACACCAGGTGCTGCTGGATCTGGTGGGCTCCCGGACCTTCGCCTGCCGGACGCCCCGTTTGCAGCCCTTCTCTCTCGGCGCTCCTTCAGCTCCTCTGTGGTCTGGACATCTACCGACAGAGGTTTGGGGTCTGTGCTTAGACGCATGGACAAAAAAAGGGGCGACAGACTAACTCTGAGAAACTCCGGGGAGGCTCGCAAGGCAGCCTGACAAACTCAGAGACCGAGTCACCTCCGAGGATGCTCCGAACTGAGAACATCCTAACTGAAGCCCTTCACGGCGGGCAGCCACGTCCCAGGCCAGCATTTTCCCCGGGGGAAGGTCCATCTTTACCTTGTCTGGGCCTGTGTCTTTTTTCAATCTACAGAGTTTGTATCTACAAATGTTGATAACATACCTGATAACATGCCTTTGGCATATCAGAATAATTTCCTTTTCTCCCGACCCCCCAGTGCACAACCTTGGCAGAGACCACCAGTGCCCTCGTTATTATTGTAAGGCACATGCCTCGGATTTATCTTCACAGAAAAGAAGCAGCACGTGGCCAAGCCGTGACTGGATTTCCCCAGAGCAAACAGGATGGGGGGTGGGGAGGGTATGAGCAGCATGTCCGTATGTCCTGGGAAGATTCCCCTGGAGCAGTGGTCGGCAAACGCCTTAGTCAACAGAGCCAAATATCAACAGTACGATGATTGAAATTTCTTTGGAGGGCCACATTTTTTAAACTTAAACTTCTTCTAACACCACTTCTTCAACGTAGACTTGCCCAGGCAGTGGTGTTTTGTGGAAGAGCCACACTCAAGGGGTCAAAGAGCCACATGTGGCTCTCGAACCTCAATTTGCTGACCACTGCCCTAGAGGGAGGTGGAGGCAACTAGAGAAGGCCCCAGCCCATTTTTTGGGGTAACCCAATGGGCGGCAGCAAGACCAAGGCGACCTATTAGGAAACAGATGACCAAATAGCCCTCAGCCAATGAGGAGCCGGAGGAGGAGGGTCTAGATAAACAGGCTGCGCTCCTTGCCCACGCGTGTTCCTGTGGAATGGTGCCCGCTCTTGAGGGTGTTACGAAAAGTCTCCTTTTCGCCGTGCTTCTGTGTCCCAGTCCATCGTCTGAAGTTTGGGCAGGTGAGCCACTTCTCACATGATCGCGTTCATTGTCAGTGCTAACTGTCCTCCACCCACCTGCCTGCGTGAAAGGCGTGTCTATTGGTTTCACTTATCACCCAGTCCCCCAGATTCCACACCCCGTCCCCCTCGCTTTGCGTCTGCTTTTCGGCAACTGCCATCAGTTTGGCTCAATCAAATACACTAAAAAACAAAGACAAACAACAAACAAACAAACAAAAACACCCACAACTCCACAAACACCTCTCAAACATTCTTACAGCTCTGGACGTTTCTCACGGTAACCGGCCCTGGGGCAGGAAGAGGCAGCCCCGTGCTGGTGGCTGTGTATGAGGCCCAGGCATGTGAGGCTCATCTGAGAGGTGAAAGGTGACCAAATGGGAGGGAGTCCCACGCAGGGGAGGGCTCTGGGGGTGCCCATGAGGCTGTGGCTCCCCCCCGCCCCCCGGCCATGTGCCCTCCATGAACTGGGAACTGCTCTCCTGATTGGAAGCAGATGGGCCTGATGTCGGTCTCTGCAGTCCGCTCCCTCCGAGTCCTCCGGAGGGTGGCGGGTACAGACCAAGGGGAAGTGGAGGCGGTGAGGCGCTCTTCACCTTGGAGGGTGGCAGTGTGTGGGGACCAGCTGAGGACAAGCCTTTCCTGGGGGCTTGGGTGGGCAGTCCTGGAGCCTCGGACAATCTCCCCAAGCCCCACCACGAAGCTCAGAGGCAGCGTGCCAAGTAGGGGCTGACTGTGCCAGCCCCCCAGCCTCCTGGAGTGGCCTCCAGGTCATTGCCCTCACCCCTGGCCTCCTTGGCCTTGGCAGACAGAGGTTCTTGCGCTGAGGGTTGGGGTGGAGGGGCTGGGGCCTGGCTGGAGCCGGGCTGAGGCCCAAGGTTCTCGTCATTTCAGGCCTGGCAGCTGCCCGGCTGCAGATGGCTCCCCCGCCAGCCTGGCGGCCAGCACAAATGCTTTACAGCTGTGTTCTCTCTATCGGCTCGCCCTGGAGCCCCGGAGGGTAGAGACAGAGATGGGGAGCCTGGGGCACTCAGAGGGGCACGCACGGAAAGCTGGAGTGTGTGGGAGACAGGCCAGGACAGCTGCTGGCTGAGGACAAGGAAACTTGAAGCTCCTGAGAAAGTTTCCCCCACAGGCAGGGGCGGGAGGGGGAGCTTCCTGAGGGAGGATCGAATTGGGGGTGGGGTGCTGCCTGGCTGGGCCAGGGCTCAGGGTCTGATCTCTGAGCCAGAAGCCTCCAGTTGGAGCAGCAGGGAGGGGAGCCCAATCTCATCCCCAACCCGGGGGGAAATTGGATCAGACGGCTCAGGAAATAAATTCAATTTTCCGGCATCGTGGAAGGTTAGTAGGACAATAGAGCCTCAGCCTGCGGGGGCCCCCCGACCCCTTTCCCCCGCGCCCCCACAAAAGCCTAAGGAAAAAAAAAAGCCCAATTGCCTTTGGCTGAGCTGTTTCCCAACTTCATTTCTCAGCCTCAGTTCAAGGCTTCTCATTCAAAGCGACATGTGACTGCTCGGTGACCCCTGGCCTGATCATGGTCTGCAGGGTCAGGCCAGGCCAGCCTGAACTGGGCTCCCAGGACCTGTGATCACCCCCACTTCCAAAAGCCCTGGCTGAGGGAGAGGCTGTGGGAAAAACAAAAACCTTCCCCAGAAAGAGATTTCTTCGAATTTAGGGGTGGGTGAGTCCCAAGTCCCAGGCAACAGGCCCAGAAGGGTTTATATGTAAGCGGACCTTAGAAGTTTTTGAAACTTTTTCTTTGGGGTGTGGGAGGATTGCCTTTAAAACTCAGATGGCCTTGTACACCCCTGCAGTGGGTGTTCTTGGGGCTCTAATGAGGGGAGATAGCCCTGCAAACGGGAGGGGGGGGTCAGCCTCCAGTTGTGCTATTATATGCAGATGGGGCCTGGTGGGGGGTGAGGGAGAATCTGGTGGCCTGTGGGGGACACAGGAAGAGGGTCAGCACAAGCCAAAGTAGAGGGAAGGCCCAGAGTGGGGGAAGAGCAGAGACTGCCAGGAGGCAGATCCTGGATTTCTGGGGTGGGAGGTAGGAGGCAAGAGAGACCACACAGGAAGCTTTGGGGAGAGCAGGGCCGGAGAGGGTGTGTGTGGGGTGTGTGTGTGTGTGTGTGTGTGTGTGTATGTGTGTGTGTATGGGTGTGTGTGTGTGTGTGTGTGTATGGGTGTGTGTGTGTATGTGTGTGTGTGTGTGTATATGGGTGTGTGTGTGTATGTGTGTATGTGTGTGTGTGTATGTGTGTATGTGTGTGTGTGTATGTGTGTGTGTGTGTGTGTGTGTGTGTGTATGTGTGTGTGTGTGTGAGTGTGTGTGTGTGAGTGTGTGTGTGAGTGTGTGTGTGTGTGAGTGTGTGTGAGTGTGTGTGTGTGTGTGTGTGTGTGGGTGTGTATGTGTGTGTGTGTGTGTGTGTATGTGTGTGTGTGTGGGTGGGTGTGGGTGTGTAGGTGTGGGTGTGGGTGTGGGGGGGGTGGGGGGCGGGGGGATGGGAGGTCGTGTGGAGGTGGGGTGGAGAGAGAGGGAGATGGCTCTAGCCTGGAAGCCAGGAAAGGTTACTTCCCGGAAGACCAGGGCTCACCCATTACACAGATGGGAAGCTGAGGCCTACAGGAGTCTGTGACTCGCTTGCCTGAGAGATAAACAAACTGGGGGTAGGAGCAGATTGGGACTCAGGGCAATGTTCTTTTTGTACCATCTCCCGGTGGGGCAAGAGGGGGTCTTCAGGCAGCCGAGTGCAACAGGATTCTTTCGGCACCAGAAAGGGGAAACTAAGTAATAAGGTCTTTTGTTTGGGAGAAAGGAAGGAGGTCCTGATGGAAGATTCTAGGTGGGAAGTGGCGGGGGCGGGGGGAGAGTGATTTTGTCAGCAGCCTGAGGTGGGCACCAGGGTGGGCTGGGAAACCTGATCTCTGAGGGGAGAAGGGGGGTCCGGTACATGTGGGGGAGACAGGGTACTAAACCTCAGACTTAATAAGCTCCAAATGTCATCATTTTTATCACCATTACCATGGGTTTGGGTCCAGATTGCTTTGGTTTCAAATCTCACTTCACCACTTATTATGGTTGGAACTGGGACATTGACTTAATTACCTCATCCACAGTTCCACAGCCAGCAGATGAGGATAAATAACGTATGTGGTGCTGTCAAGATTAAATGAGATAACATATGGCAAAGCTCCTAACAAATACTCATTGTAGGAGGCCTGTCGTGTGCCAGGCACGGTTTCAGGGGAGTCGGTGGTGAACGAGGGGAGTCGTGTTCCCTGCAGAGCTCCCTCCCGTCCAGGGGCATGGTCCTCGGCATGCACCTTAGATGCTTCCTGAAAGCTAGCA
Organism: Antrozous pallidus; assembly: GCA_027563665.1. NCBI lineage: Eukaryota > Metazoa > Chordata > Mammalia > Chiroptera > Vespertilionidae > Antrozous > Antrozous pallidus. The sequence continues at coordinate 45,615,930 of CM050526.1, forward strand.
GCGCTCTCTTTTGCGTAACAGACATTTGTACTGTGTAGGCCACAGAGTGCATTCGTGTCCAGTGTATGTTTAGCCTTCCCATAACCTTAATTTGTTTTATTTTTTATTTATTACTTTGAGAGAAAGAGAGAGACAGAGACACTGATTTGTTGTTCCAATTATGTATGCCTTCATTGGTTGATTTTTGTGTGTGCCGTGTCTGGGGATCGAACCCACAACCTTGGAGTCTTGGGACAACACTCTAACCAATGGAGCTACCTGGCCAGGGCCCATAACCATAATCTTATGGAGTGGGTACTGCAATTGGGAAAATGGAGGCTCCATGTCCAGAGGAGTGACTTGCCCTGAGATCAGGCGGCTAGTCAATGGCACAGGTTTCTGCTTCCAGATCAGGCTCACTCTAGAGGCTTCTCACTCTTGACGCAAAAGATGGAAGGTGTGTGTGTGCACGTGCGTGCGTGCACAAGTGGGAGTGAGCTGAACTAGGAATGTGTCCCGGCTCAGTGTTCACCGGGTGTCAAATCGGATGCTGTCGGGGACAGAGCATCTCTCCTGGGGCACATGCAGGCTCGCCCCCACCTCCTGGTCAACCCTGGGGTGCCTCATCCACTGTTCAACACAGAGTTGGTGAATGAATGGATGCTATGTGAGTGACACCTCCCTTCTCCCTCCCCCAGCCCCCTCATTTTCTATCTCTGGTTCCCTCCTCCTGGCTTGTCTCCTTTTCCCAGAGGCCCGCTCCAAGCCAAGCTCCACTTGCCCTTCTTGGCAAGACCCAGCTGGAGAGGGGTGAAGGCTGAGCCGCCTTCCAGAAAACAGAGTTATAATACAATCTCTGGCTGGCTCCAAGGGCCCAGAGTCAGGAAGAAGGTCTGCTTTGCTGTGGGCAGAGGGCCAAGCCTGGTCAGCACTGGGACTGTCAGGGTGGGAACATGGCTGGGAAAGGAGTAGGCGTGCTATGGATTGAGCTGTGTCCTCCAGATTCACTTGTTGAAGCCCTAATCCACAGCATGACTGTATTTGTAGGTAGGACTTTAAAAGGTAATTAAGGGTAACCTAGGTCCTAAGGTGTGTTCCTAATCTGATAGGACTGGTGACTTGACAAGAAGAGGGGAGAGAGCTCTCCCTCCAGGACACACACTGAGGAAATGCTGTGTGAACAGTGAGAAGGTGGCCGTCGACAAGCCAAGAAGGGAGCTCTCACCGGGACCCAACCATGCCGGCTTCTTGGACTTTAGGTCCCAGAACTGTGAGAAAACAAATATCTGTTGTTTAAGCCACCCAGTCAATGGCATTTTGTTATGATAGCCTGAGTAGACTAATACCAGGGGGAATGGGTAGAGTAATCTTGGTTATAGGTCTTTGCTATTCATCACTTTGAATGTTTCTTGTCACTCCCTTCTGGCCTGCATAATTTCTGTTGAGAAATCAGCTGACAGTTGTATGGGCATTTCCTTGTAGGCAATTAACTGCTTTTATCTTGCTGCTTTTAAGATTCTCTCTTTGCTTTAGCCCTTGGCATTTTAATTACGATGTGTCTTGATGTGGTCCTTTTTGGGTTCCTCTTGTTTGGGACTCTGCATTTCCTGGACTTTAAGTCTGTTTCTTTCACTGGGTACGGGAAGTTTTCTGTCATTATTTCTTCAAATAGGTTTTATATATCTTGCTCTCTCTCTTCTTCTGGCACTCCCATAATGCAAATGTTGGTACGCTTCAAGTTGTCCCAGAGGTTCCTTTCACTATATTCATATTTTTTGGATTATTTTTTCTTTTTGCTGTTCTGGTTGGGTGTTTTTTGCTTCCTCATATTTCAAATAATTGATTTGATTCTCAGAATCCTCTACTCTACTGTTGAATCCCTGTATATTCTTTATTTTAGTCAGTGTATGCTTACTTTCTAACTGGTCCTTTTCCATTTTTTTTGGAGGTTTCTAGAAGATTCTTGAGTAACCTTATATTGTTTTGAACTCTATATCCAGTAGTTTGCTTTCTTCTTTTTCTTTCATTTGTGCCATGTTTCTTTGTCTCTTCATTTTGGCTGCTTCCCTGTGTTTGTTTCTATGTATTGGGTAGAGCTGCTATGTCTCCTTGAGTTGGTAGAGTGGCCTGTGTAGTAGGTGCTCTATAGGACCCAGTGGCTCAGCCTCCCCAGTCACCTGATCTGGGTGCTCTAGGTCCACCCCTTTGTGGGCTGTGAGCCCAGTCTTGCTGTAGTTGAGACTTGATTGCTGTTGGTGTCACTGGGAGAAATTGACCTCCAGGCCAATTGGCTGTGAGGACCAGCTGTGGCTACAGTGGGGGAGCTGCTGTGCAGGAGACACCCATATGGAGCAGGATTTGTTTCAGTGGGGCTTTGATGCTCACTGAGTTTGCCCCTTGAGTGTGTTGCTTAGAGATGTGTAGAGTTGTAATCTGGTGTGGTCTGACACTGACCACTGGGTACACTGGCTCTTGGGTCTCCAGGAATGTGCAAAGTCAGCTCCTGCCGGGAGATACAGAAAGATCTGCAGACTCCTCCTCTTTGTATCGGGTTTGGAAGTGCCCAGACAAGGTCCAGCTATGAAGCAAGGCTGGCTGGTGCTGGTGCTGGTGCTGGGTCTTGGGCCTTTTATTGATAGGTTTGGGATCCCCTGACCCAACTGCAGCTTGTCTGAGAGATTTTACCCTGAGCAAGAAAAGGCCATTCATATGCAAAATCTGCTGCATGCAGCTTGGGTGGGTTGTAAATTGGATGAGGTGAGAGTCTTAGGGAATAACTAGGGTGGAGCAAACAGAAATGGCTGCCAGTCAGCCCTGCAAGTGGGGAGATCCCAGCATAGGAACAGTGATCCCTGTGAGCACCTCTGTTTGGGAGAAAGCTGCCCTGGAGTTCCTGCCCTGATGCCAGACAATCCAGTTCCTTCTCGGATGTGTCAGTGTTCCCCAGCGCCTCGTCCTGGGGCTGGAGCTCAGAGGAAGCAGGACCTTGTAAGTTCAGTTCGTGGTGTGGCCTTTTACGAGAAACAGCTGGGTCTCCAGCAGCCTCTGTGTCACTGAGCCTTAATCCGAACTGGTTTTTTTTTATAACTCATAGTTCTTACTGTCCGTAGGGACTTCTTTTCCCAGCTCTGGGACCCTGGGCTGGGGGACTGGTATGGGGCTGGGACTCCTTGCTCTTCTGAGCAGCCTTCACAGGGACGATTTCCCTCCCGATTAAAAAAGTGGCACACGTGGGTGCTGAATCAGCCCATTCAGTGCCTCCAAGTCTCCTACCACTCTCAGTGTGCTTTCTTCTTTACTTTTCTAGTTGTAGTATTCCATTCAGCCAGCTTTCCAGTGGTTCTAGATGATGGTTGTTCTGCATTTTAGTTGTAATTTTGATGTGGTTGTGGGAGGTGGTGAGTACTGGCATTTACCTATGCTGCCATCTTCCATTCAGTATCTGGGGCTCTTGGTGAGGCAGCTCCTGCCTCCTTCTTCTGAATCCTTTGGGTACCATATACTTTAGCTCCACTAAACGCGATAACCTTTCGTACCTGTGTGCTTCACACACAAGTTCATCTATCTGCTTGTCTGAGAATGCTGAGACAGTAGAATGGGCACAGGTTCGGAATCCTCTTTCTCTGCCTTTTCCTAGCTAGGTGAATGTGGGCAAGTTAACCCAGGAATCTGTTTTCTAATCCGTAAAATGGAATTAAACATATGTGATGTGTCTCACACTGTACTTAGTACACAGGACTCCCCTTCCCCTCCAATAAAAGTTGATTTCTCCCCTTCTTTGCATGCTAAACTCCTATTCATCCTTAAAGACCCAACTGAAATGTTGTCTACTTGGTAACATGGCTCTCATTCTTTCCAAATGGGTAAAGTCTGTCTTCCCTGTTTCTACCCTTCCTGCCCCGGGACACAGGGGAAATCCCAGCTCTGTCTTCTTAGCCGAGTGACAGGAAAGGGGCCGTGAAGAACAGATGTGTTGGGCATGTGCGGGACAGGGCGTGGTTTGAGTGATGGTTTATGAAGTGGATGCCAGTGGAGACTGTATTGCTGTGGTAAGGGGTGTGGGAGGGGGTGTGGGACAGGTGGTCTTCTCTAAAACACAGCTACCACCTGCCAGCTTAGGCTCCCTTTTCTGTTCAGGTCTCCATCTCCGGGGGAACAGTCCTGAATGCCTCAGAACCAACGGTTGTGCAAAAACAGACACTTTATTTCCAGTGATGGGAGCTACACAGGCACCCATGGGCACAGGGAGGGCTCTCTGCCAGCCCCCAGGCTTTGACCTTGAGAACTTGAGCACCGTGACCTTGAGAACCTTGTCTAGCATTCTGCGGTCTTTGGGGTTGGGGCAGTGCCCGACCACAGGCTGGGTGGGCTGGTCTCAGCCGGTTCTACCAGCCCAGGGCCGCTTCAGACCAGTTCGGTTTCTTGGGTTGAAGTCAGAATTCCTCAGGCCCAACTTTGGCCCAAGATAATGATGCTCTGGCAAGGTCCACAGCTGGGAGGGGGCAGGTACCTGTTCCTCATAGAGCAACAGTGGGCTTCTCTGAACCTCCCTTTCCATCCTCATGGCGTGGTTTCCTTAGGGCCCCAGGCCTGCTAGAAAAACTATCCCAGCTTCTGGAGAATTCGGTGAAAGGGGGGCTGGAATTGGGGTGGGAAAGATCGCCCAGTTTCTCCAAGCCTCTTGGAGCGGCTGCCTGTTTGCATTCCTGACTCTCTGCTGCCTCTTTGTGGCTGTAGGCCTAGTTGACGCTACACCACTATAGAGGGCGCCCGTGTGTGTGTGTGTGTGTGTGTGTGTGTGTGTGTGTGTGTGTGTGTGTTGGGAGGCAGGGGGCTCAGAAAGAGTGGAGCTGACCCTTGTGTCTGCCTTGGAGAGGATCTCGCTGTGTCCACGACAGGTGTGGGCCACACAGGCAACACCAGCGCAGCTGTGACACCAGGGAGAGGGCACTTGCTTACCCAAAGTTAAAAGAAAAGATGGGGCTTTGACATTCATTTGCCTTGGAGGGGATTAGACATCAAGAACCTGAGGAGGGCTGGGTCAGCTCTGCCCACAGGGGTAAGTTCTTGTTAAGCTGCTCTGACAGCCACGGCCACTTGGCCTGCAGAATCCTGGGAACAGCTGCCCAGCAAGCCTTTAGGGAAATGGGGGGGAGGAACAGCTACGGAGGGAAAGAGAGTCAGTCCATCGCTCCGTTGGCCCTGAATCCTTGCATCCATCTGCTCCCAGCCCAGCCCTGGCCAGGGCCCCTTGGTCCGACCCAGCACCTGCTGTTTGCCATGAAACAGGAGCTCAGGTCTCTTAACTCTGGCTGCTGTGTCGGTAGCATCCAGGCCGAGGGAGTCAGGTGTCCTCAGAGGTTGTTTGCATGTGGGGGTCCTCAGATGAGGCTGCGCTTCAGAATCACAGGGAGCTTGTTTGGATCACCCCCTTCTGCCCCCCAAAGTCTGAGAAGAACAGCTGACCCTGTCTATTGGCCTCCTTTCACGGATGAGGAAACTGAGGCCTGGGAGGAGGGGGGTCCGGATGAAGGTCAGTGATGAAGGTCATAGTGGGTTTAAGGGTTTCAACGTAGTATCATTCTCCTTCAGTTCAATGCATTGGTTCATCAGTGTGGCTGTGGCAACTTGTTCAGGGGGTGGAGGGGCTTTCTGAGCAGTTCCCTTGGGATATCTGGGAGCATGTGCAGGGAGATCCCCCCTACATCCTTTCTGTGTCCTGCAGCAGAGCACCCACCAGGCTGATGACCTGTGAGGCCGGCTGGACCGTGTCATACTCTGCGAAGAGGTGGCACATGTTCTCCTGTGCGTTGGTCTGGCTCTTGGCCACAAACCCAAAGATCCTGGTGGGAAAGGGCAGCCTGAGTGAGGAGAGGGCTCCAGGGGGGCACCAGGCAGGGAGGGGGGAACTCGGCCCATAGTGCTCCACCCTGTCCCTGCCCCAGTCAAGTGGCCTGGCACCTCACTACAATGGGAGCTCTCTGGGATCTGCCAGACTGGGAGATCCATGTGTTCAAAATCTGGGTTTTCCTCATTTTGAAATGGGGCTCCCTGGGCACAGACAAGACCTGTGTATTACCCAGCAGAGTGGGGAGAGCAAGGACATGTTTTGGCCACCAGACAGAGCCTCCCTGCAGATGAAGGGTCCTTAAGCCAGAGCCATGCCTCCCCCATCAAACTGGAGACTCCCTGAGGGCCAGGGCCTGCGCCGCCTCCATCAAAACCCTGGGCTCCTAAGGAGAGGCGGGGCCTCCCTCCTTCTCTAACTCCCTCCCCATGTCGGGTTGGGGGCCCTGACTCGGGGAGACTGAGCAAACAGGAAGGCCTTACCAGGAGGGCTTGCAGTACTTCTGCCACCTGTGGGAGGGAACGTGGGCAGTAGTGAGTACTGAGGCTTTGCTTCATGCCATGGACTCCAGCTGAGCAGGGGGAGAGTGGCCAGCTGTGTCCCCACCGCCACCATACCCCGCCTTCCCTTCCTTCTGTTGCTCCTGGCCCCTGAGGCTCACAGGCTGTCTGGGATCCCAATCTAGAGCCACACAGAAGCTTCAGCGGGCACCTAGGCCCTGTACAGTCTTCCCCATCGGGTCCAAACTTGAACTTACTTCCGTTGCTCGGGGTCCATGCCACAGAAGCGGAGGGTGCTGAGGGGGTAATGGCGCCGGAAAAACACCCTGGGAGGAGGCAGGAGAGAAGGGGAACTGGTAAGAGCCGCCCATCCCAGGGTGTTCTAGCCTCATTCTGCTCCCCACCCACTATGTCTGAGGCTAGGGATTACGTGTTGGTCATCTTTGTTTCTCCAGCCCAGGACCGGGCTCCTGCTAGACTGAGCCCAGGGAAGGCAGGGATAGATGAGAAACTGCATCCCACTGGGTCCCAGAGGTCAGCCAGAGTGGCTGGCGGATGCCCCATCCGCGGGGACAGACTTAGTCGATGACCATTGAATGCTGGTTGATTCCATCTGCATCAGTCTCAGTGAAAGGATACTTTGGTGGAAGGAGGTCATGGGAGGGAGGCTCCATGAAGGAGGAGGACTTGCCTGGACTCAGCATGTCATGGACCCCGCTGCATCCTGGACACTGAACTCTGCCTTCCTCACTGCTCCATGACCACCTTGGCCATCCCCTCCAGCTCCCCCTGCCCAGCCCTGCCACCCCAGGGGAAGGGAAGTCCCTTACTTCCTCTGGACGTCGGTCAGGGTGATGCCCTGCTCTGTGACTTTGAAGTGGACCACAGTGGGCGTGGGGAGGACGTCCCTCTCCAAGATGGCTGAGATGGCCTTCTGCACGGCCAGGGCTCCGGTCAGGGTCTCCACACTCACAGAACTCAGGTACAGAACATGGCAGCCTGTGGGATGCAGATACTGCACTGGGGCCCTGCCAGGATCCATGGGATGGACGAGGTCCCCCAGGCCCTGGTCCTTCCTCTGCCGGAGGACGGGGTGGCCTTTCTTCTTCAGGAATCCAGGAGGTCTCCTCTTAGAGCCACCAGGCAGAAGGACAGACTGTGTGGGTGACTGTGATTTGTGGCCAGCCCCGGAGGACTCTGGGATCATTTGTTGCTTAGCACTGCCTTCCAGATTAGGGGGTGGGCAAGGGAGGGAATATTGCCCTGTTTATAGGGACATCCAGGCAGACCTTCCTTCTGTCCTGGCCCATGACTGGTGCTGCTTCCTCCCCCACCTGCCCTTGGAGCCCTGGTTCATTGTTGAGAGAAGAGGAGAAGACAAGAATGGGGAGGGGATCATTGTGCTCAGGGACTCAGGGTAGGAGCTGTCACTCAGACCAGTGTTGATCTGTGATTGGTTCCTGGCTGTGAGGAGGTGGGATCTTCCCCTGCGGAAACCCCAGGACCCCACAGAGAATGGCAGAGCCAGCAACGACCTTCAGCTCGGCATTCAGAAACCCCAGAGACCCCAGAATGTGTGCATGTGCCCAAGAGGATGGAGGATGGGGTGTCAGCCTCGCCAGCCCCCTCCTCTTGGGCCCCACTTCCCCTTGGCCCGCTCCCTGCAGCCTCTGATCTCCTGGTTTACGGAGAGGGGAAGGAATGTGACACCTTGTTAAAGATGAAGAAATACAGCTGTGATGGGGAACACGTGTGGGCATGCGTGTGCGTGCGTGCAGGGCTGCGAGGCGCCCGCCGGGGGTACAGCCAAGCCCGGAGCCTCCCACACACCACTTACCCGCAGACCTCTTCAGGCCGGAGGCCCTGCTGTCTGGAGCGGGGTCTGAGGCTCCGTCTCCGCCTCCCAGTTCTGAGCCAAAGTAAAGGAACAGGCCCCCGAGGGGCCGGGGCGGAGTGAACGGACCCGCTCAGAAGACAGGCCTCATGGATTCCTTTGAACATGCTCTCCCCCACCCACGCCTCCAGGAAGTGACTGGAGGAGAAACCAGGTGTGATTACCGTAATCAGGCAAATGGGGGCCACTCTGGGCTCCCCAGCCAGTGCCCAGCTTGCAAGCCCTTTGATCCTCCTTCCCCTCCTTACTCCTCACTCCTCACTCCTCCCTGGCCAGCTGCAGCCACCCGATCCTCAGAGGCCCCCAGAGGCCCCCCCCCCACCCCATGCGCTCACTTCTTTCGGGTCCACACCAACCCCAGGCCTTTCTTTGCTGAAAGTAGGGAGACTGTCGCCCTCACTCCACCAGAGGCTCCCCCATTCTTGCTTCCTCTCCCAGAAGCCCTCTTGCTGCTCCCCTGCACACCCGAGAGGAGATGGCCCGCTCCACCTGGGGGTGCAGCTGGGCTCTAAACTCTGGAGGGGGGACTTCCTGATCTAGGCGTGATGTCTGATTCCGTGTGCCTTTGGGTGAGTTACTTAAGGCCCACCGCCCGGCTTTTCTTCTCTGTGAAATGGGGATCACACCACCATCTACTGCACAGGGTTGCAGTGAGCTATGAATGAATGAGGGAGTGCTCAATAAATGTCAGACTTGGAAGAAAAAAACCCAAAACAAAACAACCAAGTCTCCCCAAACCGGCTGATGCACACATCTTAGCTACATTTCTTGGTGCCCGGCATGGTGCTAAGAGCCTGGCCAGAATGACCTCATTTTATCCTCACGCCAGTCTGCGAAGTAGGTCTGATGACGGCTGTCCCCATTTCACAGAGGAGGAAACGGAGGCTCAGAGAGAGAAGCATTCCCACATTCCCACAGCTAGGCAGTGGAGATGTTGACGGACCGTGGGCCACGCACCCGTTGACTGCGACACTAACATAACCCACAGATAAGGAGGGACGCGGCCACTAGGAGCCTTTCTCGTGAGAACAGAGCCAGTGCCCCGGTGTTGCCTCCCGGGGGGGAGGGGGGGCAGACCCACCTTTGTGCGGGATGGTGAGTTGGCAGGGCAGGGCCAGGGCCATGATGGAATGCTGGCACACAAAGGCAGAGAGGCTCCCTGCGAGGAAACAGGCGGCCCTGCGTGAGAAGGCCTCTCCCCCCACCCTCCCGGCCCAGGATGGCCGGGCCCTCCCCAGGGGCCTGCGGGCTCACCGAAGTAGGGCTCCTCGTCTGCTCCTTTGAGGTGCACCCCTTTGGCGGAAGACTCGATGAGGAAGTGGCGGATAAGGTCACTGCTGTCCTCTCCTGGACAAAGAGAGAAGAGAGCGTGTGGCCGGGTGAGAGCCCAGAGCCTGGCGCCAGCCCTCCGGACCCGCCTCCTCCGGGCCATCCGGGGGTGACTTGGCCCTCCTTCAGCCTCTGGGAATCCCATCTCTGAGGCCTCCTGCAAAGGAGGTGCCAACCCTCTGCTCAGGGCCTTCCGCGTCCAGGACTGGTCCCTTCAGCAGACCTTTCTCTGGGTCCCTTCTGTCCCTTTCTCTGGGTCCGAAGAGCTTTCTGATGACCGGTTAGGTCAGATCTCTCCAGCCTGGGTTCCCGCTCCCCATCCTTGCTCCCTCCCAGGCCCTGTTCTTCTCCACCAGACAGTCCCTGCCCAGCCTGGCTGGCCTGGGAGGTTGAGCAATGGCCTCTGCTGGGACTAGAACCCACCTCGCCCCTGGCCTCCTCTCTCTGGCTCCTGGGCAAGGCTTCCTTGGTAACCAACACCACCCTGGGGCTCTTACTTTTATAAGTAAGAGCCCCAGGGTGGAGAGACACAGAGTAGAGAAATCCCGCTTGGTTTTTCACTCTATCACTTACTTGTTCGGGGTGGGGGGTCACCCACTAACTCTTGGTGCCTCAGTTACCTCATCCTTTTACGCCCCCATCAGTCTGCGGACTCCCTGAGGGCCAGGGCTTCGGTCATGGGGTTCAGGGAAAGGCTACCATCCAGGTACCTCACACTGGGATGGCCCGTTTGTAATCTCCTTCCCCAGGGTGTACCCTGGTGCCTGCCATAGGGCCTGAGGCGGGTGGAGGGCGGGTGGGTGGGTGCCCGTCGATGTGTGCTGAGCATGTGAGGCCATGGGACAGTAGGCCGTAAGTGGTCACATGTTTAACATGAGGCCCCTTGTGATAAATCCCGACTGGGGGGAGGTGGGTTCCCAGAGGAGAGCAGCCGGGAGAAGGCCTGGATCCTCCTCCTCCTCCCCACCATGAGCTGATGGGGAGGTGGAGGCAGAGCCTGGGGTGCCGGAGGGCAGAACCCCCTCTGGGAGTCACTGCAGGCCTGGCCCAAGGACGCCCCAAAAGCCAGCAGCCAGACTACAGCCCACCACACCCCCTTCCTCGGAGAGGCCTTGAGTGAGGAGAGACAGGTGCCTACCTGTGCGGTTCTGGGTAGGTGCGGGGGCCTCCTGCACCTTCAGGGCAAGGCCGAAGGAGCCTCGGAATGAAGAGCTGTCCCTCACCACGAAGGCCCCCGGCTCCTCCTTCCTCAGCAGCTCGATTGCTGGAACAATCCTTGGGTCAGAGACAGTTCCCGCCCCACGTGCACAGCCCCTGTGCCCTCTCCCCCCCGAGGGTCATCAGACGGGAGATGTGACAGGATCACCTTTTGTTCCCAGGAAGTCCCTTCTGTTGTCTAACCTCCACCATTGCTGCTGCAGTTCCTATTTCCTCAGGTCATGAGGTCTGCAGGACACTGCCCACCGGCCACCCCCTCTTCTGGCCGATTCCCGAGCCTCGTCCCCGGAAACACCTATTTTCCTTTACCTTGCTCTCGGGTGATGCTTGGCTTAAACCAGAACTTGGATGTGTCCATCACAAATTTCATGGTGGGCTGCATGTCCCTGACGGGGCCTGGAGACAAACAGAAAGGGAACCCTGTAGGCTGGCCAGAGGGGAGCTGAGAGACCTGCCCATGGGCCCCATTCAACCCGCCTCTCCTGCCCCAACCCCATGGCATCTCCAACTGCCTAACGAGGCAGAATCCAACAGAAAACGAGGCAGAATCCAACAGGAGAATTTCAGGGTGTGGTGCATCTAGGAATTGGGAGTCTTCCCTTTATCTTTGGTATCAAACGCAAATAGATAAAAATCTCAATTTAATGAGCAATAGTTTCCATCTAGTGTTGCCTACTGGGGACTGAAGTGAGGGATCCATAAGTGAATCTGAGATCAGCATTTGATTTCACACTGTCTTTCCCCCTTACTCACCCGACAGCTTGCTTAGGAACATAATCGGTTTGGGAAAGAAAATGAAAGCAAAGAAGAAAAGGAAAACGGCAGGTCTGGGCACACAAGCCTGTGCTCAAAAGCCAGGAGGTGGATTCCTGACTCTGACTGGGGACACAGGTTTCGCTCCTGAAGCCCAGACGGGCTGAGTGAACCCCAACACCTCGAGGCCCGGCCTGCGTGGTTCAGTGGTTGAGTGGCAACCTATGAGCTAGGAGGTCACGGTTTGATTCCTGGTCGGGGCACATGCCCAGGTTGTGGGGTCGATCCCCCGTGTGGGGTGTGCAAAAGGCAGCTGATCCATGATTCTCTCTCATCATTGATGTTTCTCCCTCTCTCTCCCTGTTCCTTCCTCTTTGAAATAACTATATTATAAAAACACACCCCAAAAACAAACAAACAAAAAAACCAGTTGGAGGGTCTTTTATGCTCCTATAGCCTATGAAGTTACAATGGATTTCCTTGTGAGAGTATTGCAGAATCTGATAAGATCCCAGGGTATAATTAGTGATACCCTGGGGCATCACCAAACCATGGGACTCCCCACTCTGAGTACACGTGCTCTTTGAGATGCCAAAATGCCCATTTTCTGAGTCCCGAGGGCAGAGAGCCGTGGCTCTTCAGTGCAGCATCTTGAAAAGGTGTGTGGTGGCCAGTTGAGTGTAACTCACAAAAAGAGGTACTAAAATATGCAAATGATTTGCCCTAGGAAAGTGGTCAGAGAAGATTTAAGGGCGTATGTGCCTCGTAATTTGCTCGCACTGACGTGGCTGTGACATGCAACCCACGAGTCAGCATTCCTCTCCCCACTCCACCCCCACCCCCTCCTGTGGCCAAGGGAGGGCTGAGAAGCAAGCCCTGGGAAGGTGATGGTTGAGTGAGGAGGGACAGTGTCCCCGGGGCTTGGCAGGGGCCTCTCTGTTCACGGGAGAGGAGCCCCGGGGTGCTAAGGCTCAGCCTGTGTTTGCTGCTTTGGGTTCTGGTTGGCTTTGCTCTCTTGGACGCCTGCAGTCACAGACTCCGGGAAGCAGGGTGTTTGCTGGTTTGTGGTTTTCGCTGTCTGAACGGAATGCATTGTCTCCGTTACCCTGTCCTCCCCCTCGGTCTGCTCTGCTCGTCACCCACCGACGTCAGCGTTACGGCCGACTGACTCTCCCCCTCTTTCTCACGCGTTAGTCATGGAGCCTGCTGCTTCCCTATCCGAGGGTCTCCTGGCTCTGACCCCTCTCCTACACCCCTGCCCTGCCCCGGTGCAGGCTCCGTTTCAGCTTGTCTGCATCACTTCATCGTAAAAGCCCAAACGGAACCAAATAGAAACTGCTCTCCCTGCCCAGGCCGGGCCCCTCATTCATCTGCCACGCAGTTGCCAGCGTGACCCGTTGACCTGAGCCTCTGACCCCGTCACTCTCCTGTCCGAGGCCCTCTGGTGGTCTCCTGTGGCCTGAGGGGTAACATCTACTCTTTAGGCCTGGCCAGCATGGCTCAGTGGTTGAGCATCGACCTATGACCCAGGAGGTCATGGTTCAATTCCTGGTCAGGGCACATGTCCAGGTTTCAGGCTCAGTCCCCAGGGTGGGGCGTGCAGGAGGCAGCTGATCAATGATTCTCTTTCATCATTGATGTTTCTATGTGTCTCTCCTTCTCCCTTCCTCTCTGAAATCAATAAAAAAATATTTAAAAAAAATCTACTCTTGCCCTCATCGATCGGTTTGGCTCGGTGGATGGAGGTGTCAGCCTGTGGACTGAAGGGTCCTAGGTTCGATTCGGTCAAGGGCATGTACTTTGGTTGTGGACACATCCCCAGTAGGGGGTGTGCTGGAGGCAGCTGATGGATGATTCTCTCTCATCGATGTTTCTAGCTCTCTATCCTCTCCCTTCCTCTCTGAAACCAATAAAAACATATTTTTAAAAAATCTACTCTTAAGCTTGGTGTTCAAGGCCTTTTGCAATCTGGCCCCAAATTACTCTCAATGGCCTCACCCTGCACCCCGCATCCCAGCCATTTCCTTACAGTGCGTGAGGCACTGGCTTACTACGCACCATGTGGGGATGCGGCGGGAGGGGCCTCGGGCAGGGTCTGGCTGGGGCTCCTGGTGGCTGGACAAGGGTTGCCGGCAGAAGCAGCTGCAGGCCGCACAAAGTCCTGGGGTCCTGGGGTCCGCTGGGGTGGGGACGACCCCGGTTCTGGGCAGCCGTTGATCAGCACGATGGGTATGTCCACCATGGAGTTGGCGATGGATGGGGGGCAGCTGCTGGCATGCTCCTTGGCCAGTGGCGGGGAACAGGCTGCTCTGGGCTGGCCCCTGCTCAGGGTGGTATTGCTGGGGACCTGGTTGTCACTACCTCTCGTGCACAGGGACACTGGGCCGAGGCTGTGGAGGCTGGAGGAAGAGCTGGCGGGGCTGGAGGATGACTGCGGGCTGGAGATGCTGGAGCGGAGGAGGGACTGGCTGCTGCAGGGAGAGAGCACCAGAGGGGCAGAGTGTTAGGGTGGGGAGGTGGACACGCGGGAGCCAGAGCCAGGCCTATCATTTAGTGACCTGGTGTCTGTGGATTTGGTCAAATAAAATACTATAGACTCCATTCCCTACAGCCCAGAGCCGTGGTCAGCAAACTGCGGCTCGAGAGCCACATGTGGCTCTTTGGCCCCTTGAGTGTGGCTCTTTCACAAAACATCATGGCCTGGGCAAGTCTATTTTGAAGAAGTGGCATTAGAAGAAGTTTAAGTTTAAAAATTTTGGCTCTCTTGCTGAAACCGGTTTGGCTCAGTGGAGAGAGCTTCAGCCTCCGTACTGAAGGGACCCGGGTTCGATTCTGGTCAAGGGCATGGACCTTAGTTGCGGGCACATCCCAGGTAAGGGGTGTGCAGGAGGCGGCTGAACGATGTTTCTCATCGATGTTTCTAACTCTCTATCCCTCTCCCTTCCTCTCTGCAAAAAAATCAATAAAATATATTTTTTAAAAATTGGCTCTCAAAAGAAATTTCAATCGTTGCACTGTTGATATTTGGCTCTGTTGACTAATGAGTTTGCCGACCACTGGCCCAGAGCAAAAGGCATGCCTGACCCGATCCCCAAGGCGGGCTGAAAGATACAGAAATGTCCCTGTACTATATATAGTCTTCGGTCAATTAAAGTGGCCAAGTGGGCTGACCCTCCACAGGTCCTGTGGGCTGGAGGGGTTCCCTCTGCTTTCCCAGCGAGGCAGGTCTGACTGAGTTCTCACACCAGCCTCTCCAACATCTCATCACCCCCAAGAGCCCTGCACACAGGCTGGCCCTGGATGGGACCATGTCCAGAGGGGATTCCCCAGCTGGAGAAGGGGCGGAGGCCAGCTCTGCATCCATCCAGACCTCTCCCTGAGCTTAGAGGCCGGTGCCAGTGGGCATGGCTGTGGGATCCCAGTCTCCTTGCCAGGGACTGTCTTGGCAGAGTGGCAGAGTAGGGGGCAGAGGTCCTGGGCAGGACTGTAGGGGGCAGAGGTCCTGGGCAGGACTGTAGGGGGCAGAGGTCCTGGGCAGGACTGGTGTGTGTGCAGCTCTGCAGTGGGGCCTGCAGAGAACTGGGTGGTGATGGCATAAAAGAGAAAAGCTACTTTTATTTTTGGTGCACGCCCAGAGTTTGCCGGTAGAGCAGGCTACCTCTCTGCGATGCGTGCGTGCGTGTGTGCGTGTGGTGGAAGCACCATCAGAAGTTATAGTGGGAGTGGCCTACCTTCCAAAGACGTAGCTGACATCAGTCGCTGGGCGGGCCGACACCACGGAGACCCCGTTGCTTCCGAGTGTGGCTGGGCCTCCCAGGCCCTTCTCCAGGCCTGGAGAAGCCAGCAGCGGGGAGCCAAAGCCACGGGGGCCTGAGGCCTGGCTCCTCGTGCAAGGGATGGAGATGCTGGGAGAGGGTGGGGGGTGAGAGGACAGAGCCCCAGACGGGGGAGGAGGGCGCGGGTGCCCGATGCCTTGGCTCCCAGAGAAGATGAGGCTTTCACTGCTGCTTCGAGTCTCTCGGGGGATGTCTCTGGAGAGGAGGAGGCCCCCATTGCGTGGGGAGCCGAAGGGCGGGCTGACGGATGGGCTGGAGCAGCGCTGGGGACCCTCGTGGCACCTTGATCTGGTGGAGGTCACCTCGATGTACTTTATATCTTTGGGGAGAGAAGCAGAGCGTTGGTGAAACCCGGGAGCCTGGACTCACGGGACAGGAGTGCTGGGAGGGGCCTGAAGACCATCTGGTCCCCTCTCTTTTGTGTCGGCCAGGAAGCAGGGTCAGAGAGGAGGCACTCCGTGGACTCGGAATCAGCATCCGCTCCATCTCAGGGCCCAGGGCCAACGTCACCCTCTTTGCGGCATCGTCCCCTGGGTGGGGAGATGCAGCAGGATAAGCAGGCCTCGGAGGCAGACAGACCTGGTTTCGGATCGGCTCTGCCGCCTGCTGTCAGAGTGCGTGGCCTGCGACCTCACCCGGGGAGGCTCAGTTTCCACACCTGGAAAGTGGGGGTGGCCATGCCAAGCCCCTTGCTGTTACAGTGAGGATGAAATGAGAGGAATGGAGGGGGCCCAACACCGCGCCTGGCACATGGTCGGCCCTTTTAAACGGACACATAGGAAGCCTTTGTGTATGCCCCACACTCTAGGCCAGTGGTCGGCAAACTCACCCGTCCACAGAGCCAAATATCAACAGTTCAAAGATGGACATTTCTTCTGAGAGCCACATTTTTAAAACGTAAAATTCTTCTAACGCCAGTTCTTCAAAATAGACTCGCCCAGGCCGAGGTATTTTGTGAAGAGCCACACTCCAGGGGCACAAGAGCCGCATGTGGCTCGCGAGCCGCCGTTTGCCGACCGCGGCTCTGGGCTGAAAGGACCGCTGACCAGAGTGTGCTGGTCACATCGCCTGACGCCTCTCTTCCCCAGGGTGTGTGGAAGCTGTTTCTCCATCTGTACCTACAGCTAAGGCTTGGGGTCACCCATGAGCATTTAAAGTCCTAATGCCCAGGCTCACCCCGCACCGATGGGACCAGCATCTCCCGGGTGGGCGCAGGCCTCAGGTTGTTGGTTCTGTTCCCCAGGAGATCCCAGCACATGGAGCATCTTTGAGGTGTTCCTGCCAGCAGCACCCCGCCCCCGGGAGCTGGTCTGATGAACAGAATCCTAGGCTCCACCCCCGGCCTACTGGACCTGAATCTGCAATTTAGCAAGAACTGATCCACCTGAGAGTTTGGGAACTTGGCTTTGGAGTGGGAGCTTGCCGAGGGCAGGGGTTGCGGCATTGCTGAGTGTGGAGCTCCGGGCACAGTGACTGGTTATCACTTGGCCCAGGCTGCTGACTCAATGCAAAGCTCTCTCCGTTCCCCAGTGGGGGCACCCAGGACCCGTGTCCCCAGACCATGTTCCTCCCTGAAGTCGGGTGCCCTGTGGTTCTTCCCATGGTGAGGATGGACAATCAGCAAGCGTGGTGGAAGGTGGGGGTTCCCCAGCTGCTTGTTTCGGGAGGGCTTCCTGCCCCTGCCTCCCCAGGCTGGAAACTGGGACGGAGTCAGCGGGAAACTGCACCCTCAGCTCCTGTCTTCGGCCTCCCACCCACTTGGGTTCTGGCTCACGCACCTCGCGGGCTGTGACTCTGGAGTCCCGGCCTGCCCCGGCCCGCTCTGGGGCAGGGCTTCTGGCTCTGCTCACCGTTACTGCCTCTGTCTGAGCCTGCTTGGACCAGGGTTGGGGTGCAGGATTGCATCAGGTGAGGGGCTGGCAGGCTGACCTGGGCTTGCTGTTCCAGGGGTGGAGGCACAAGCCTGGCTCTGTCATCAGACAAACCTGGGCGAGTCCTGGCTTTGCCACTTCCCCGCCAAGAGGCATCGGGTAACTTTCCGAACCCCTCGGGCCCTCAGTTTCCTCATCTGCAAAGTGGGGGTCTGAGACCAGCCTCCCCGGGTTGTGGTGAGGATAAAACACAGGGCTGAATGGAGCCTGGAGTCTGGCCCACGGTGGGCTTCTGGGAGCATCTTCTCCCTGCCTGCTTTTGGGGGCGGATGGCTCATCCTAGCTGGCCAAGGTGTGGGTCCCGCTGTGGGGGGCAATAGGAGACTATCTGGCACAATGTACTGTGGGCTCTGAAAGAAATGAGGTCTTGGAATGAGGTGGATTCTTCTCGAAGGTTGCAAACACAACTTGTAATTTTATAGGACTTTATAGTGTTTACACCCATAATTCTTTCAAGCTTCACTACAGCCGTTATGCCCAATGTCAGAAGATACTGCTTTTAAAGAGGGCGGAACTGATGCTCAGAGAAATATGGGAGTGGAGCTAACATTTATGGCACAATTTTTAGTAACGGCGGGCACTCATTAAGTGCTTTGTGCCAGCACCTATTACCTGTATTAGTTTATTCAGCCCTCACGATAACTCTGTTGCAGTAGGAAATATTATTAATTCCATATAACAGATGAGAAATCAAAGCTGAGAAAGAGTAAGTGAGTTATCCAATGCCACACAGCCAGGGAGTAGAGGAGCCGCCCTCCTGCTCCTTTGCTCTGATTGGGACCCTCTCCCAAGGCCTTGTCCTGTGAGAAGGTGCTTGGTTGCTTTGGGGAGGGCTGTGGGCCCCTTCCTTACTGGGTCCCCCAAACCCTTACAAAAGGCCTTGCTGGAGGGGGGAGCAAGCAGCAGGGAGAGTGCAGGAGGAGTCTGGAGCCTGAGTCACCTGCTGCTGCCCTGAGGTGGATGTGGCTGCCCCCACCCATCACCGGGTGCAGTCACTGTTTATGGCCCATGGGGCAAGTCTGAGCAGTGCACCGTGGGTACATTGGGTAGGTGGGTGGGGTCACGTGGTTGGGGAGAGGAGAGACAATTATTAGACACTTTCCACCTGGGATTGGCAAATAGCCTTGCTTGGCAGAAATTGCTGGAAAATGAAATGTGGGTGCCTGTTCCAAAGATGGGGATGGGTGGCAGAGAGGATAAAGAAAGGAATCTATATGGTGATGGCTTCTAGAAGCCACATCCTCTGTGGGATGGGAACCTCTTCCTCCGCCCTCCCTCCCCCCAGGGTAAGCCTGAAGGAAGGTAAGCAAGAGGCTGGGGCAGAGAAGTTGGGGGAGGTTTGGACCACTGGGTAGATGGGGCCTCAGAAGAGCCCCCCCCCCCCCCCCCCCCGCCTCCAAAGGGATTTATTCTGGGCAGCCCTGGAGGGTGGGAAACTAGCTCCAAGGAAGAGAGAAAGGCAAGACATGACCTTCAAGACATGCATGACCTTGAGCCCAGAAGCCTGGGCTTTTAGGCCTGACCCATACCATCACTAGCAGCGTGACCATGGGCCGTTGCTTCCCCAGTGTTCTCAGCTGTCAAGTGAGGTTATCACTCTTGCCTTTGCAGGGCAGGTGCTGGGATCATGCATTACCAAAACCTTCTGCATACGCAGGGGTGGGCAAAAATAGCTTTGCAGTTGTTTGTATGGAGAACAACACAACAATTCTATATAATAAAGAGCTAATATGCTAATTAAGTGGAACAGCAGAATGACCGTCTGGACATCCTTCCAGACAACTGTCCGGACGATCTTCTGGACGAAGGCGGGGCTGCGAGGCCTGAGCCTCTTGCATGAATTTCATGCATCAGGCCTCTAATTAGTAAATAATAGTACAAGAGTAAACTGTGTTTCACGTACTCACAACTGTCACTCTACTTTTGCCCCAGCCTGTATTTAGGGGAGGGATCGCCAATGTTTAATTTTAATTTTTTAAACATATTTTTATTTTTTCAGTGAGGAAAGGGGGCGTAGAGAGAGAGAGAGAGAGAGAGAGAGAAAGAGAGGGAGAGAAGCATCAATGATGAGAGAGAATCCTTGATCGGCTGCTTCCTGCACGCCCCACTCTGGGGATCCAGCCCGCAACCCGGGCCTGTGCCCTGACCTTTACTGTGACCTCCTGGTCTATAGGTTGACGCTCAACTACTGATCCATGCGGGCCAGGCCCAGTGTTTAATTTTCAATTTTGCCAAATTAGGAAAGAGACACAGTGAACATTTGCTGTCACTGCGGTTTTAGAACATCTCCCCTTCAATACCCCGAAAGCTGGAAGGACGAGTGCAGAGGAGAGGGGGTCCTCTGTGTGGCATCCATGTGGCCGCATGAAACTCCCCCTGGTGCCCAGACCTCGTTGCACTGCCCTGGGCTGGGGGGGCACTGGCTCTGTCCCCAGCAGTGGTGGTCTGAGGGGAGGGAGTGGGGAGGTCAAGGTGCAGGAGGAAGGGCAGCTCAGCAGTGATCGAACAGCGGAACCTTCGAACTGGGAGCTGACCAGGCTGGGCCGAAACAGGAGGGAGTGAGCACCCAGGCATTGCAGTTTATCCACGTGCAGGTTGAAGGAGAGGATTTAAAAAAGAAAATGCCATCAGAAGGGGCTGGGACAGAGCTAGGCAGCTTGCTGCTGCTTCTTTTTTAAAAAAATATATTTTGAGTTGAAACCGGTTTGGCACAGTGGATAGAGCGTCGGCCTGTGGGACCAAAAGGTCCCAGGTTCGATTCCGGTCAAGGGTATGTACCTTGGTTGTGGGCACATCCCCAGTTGGGGGTGTGTAGGAGGTTACTGATCGATGTTTCTGACTTTCTATCCCTCTCCCTATCTGTAGAAAATCAATAAAATACATTAGAAAATACATTTTGATTTTTTACAGAGAGGAAGGGAAAGGATAGAGAAATATCAATTAGCCACTTCCTCCACACCCCCCACTGGGGATATGCCACAACCAAGACACATGCCCTTGACTAGAATCGAACCTGGGACCGCTCAGTCCACAGGCTGATGCTCTATCCACTGAGCCAAACCGGTTTCGGCTAGGCAGCTTCTTTAGGACTGCCTGACCACTGCTGCCTTCCTAGTGCCTGCGCCATGTGGGCACATCCCCGGAATGGCAGGCCGTGCCCAGGGCATTTGAGAATACAGACTTCTCACTGCCCATCGCCTCATGGCGGAAGAACCTGGTTGTCAACACCCGCACCCACATGCATGTGGCTGCTCCCCAGAGACGTGTCTCACCCGCACTGGCCACCTTGGGACATGAACATGGAAGCCCAGGGCTTGCTCCTGCCAATAGCAATTAAGTCCAAATCACCTTCCTGCAGGGGCATGCCCAGAACCGGCCTCAGGAAGCAGGGAGACTCCTGAGGGCTGGAGGCAGTTCTTGTAAGAGGCCTGGCAAGCAGTGCTCGGTGGGAAGAACAGAAGGCGGGTCAGGAACCCGGGCGCCAGAGGACCTGGGTGCTGGGCTCGCTTTCACCCCAGAGCCTGAACCTGCCCTGGGGCTGGTGCTAAACGCAACCCCGGTGTTTAATGAAGCAACCACCATTTATAATGACTCACAGTATGCCAGGATCTGTGATAAACACCCAGCCAGTGTTATTTCTTTGAATCCCTGCAACACCCTTTGAGGTAAGAACTCATTTATGTTTCACAGATGCGGAATCTGAGACACCAAGAAGGGGAGTAAACAGCTTGTGTAAGGTTTGCCCGGCCCCAGTGACTAGGCTAGATTGGCTCCTTCCTCAAGGCTGTCAGCCTCGGTTTTCTCATCTGTAAAATGGGGCTAAAACGCTCATCTCCTGGGGGTCAGTTGGGAGGATGAAAGGTTCTGCTCTCAAACGCTCAGAACAGTGCCTGCATAGAGTAAGTGTGCCAGGAGGAGGCATTCTTATGGATCCTATCTCTCATCCTAACCACACCCCTTGAGCCACATTGAGGGTTTAAATCCCTGGAAGCCTCAGTCTTCCAGCCTGTCTAATGGGGCTGCTGCCTCTTGACCTTCATTCTCAGCGTGCACTGAAAAGTCTGTTTGGGTAACTGGAGCCAGGTGCAGGGATTTCTAGATGCCTGCGGTTCAGGGGTGCACTGGAGGTGGCTTGTACCAGCTCCGGGGAGCTGGTTGTTACGTTTTCAGGATTTTGTCCAGCTGGGGTTTTTTTTGTCCAGCTGACCTCAGGCGTTATTAAAAATTAAAGTATATAAAGTTACAATGAAACAACTTGTATTAAAAACAGAAGCCAAAACCGGTTTGGCTCAGTGGATAGGGTGTCGGCCTGCGGACGGAAAGGTCCCAGGTTCGATTCTGGTCAAGGGCATGTACCTTGGCTGCGGGCACATCCCCAGTAGGGGGTGTGCAAGAGGCAGCTGATCGATGTTTCTCTCTCATTGATGTTTCTGACTTTCTATCTCTCTCCCTTCCTCTCTGTGAAAAAATCAATAAAATATAATTAAAAAACCCCCAGAAGTGATAAATATTCCAAATTCATCACATCCCAGTGATTTCACCATTTTTTAAAACTATTATCCATACTCTTGTGGTTATTTACATCTGTTGTATTGCTGAGGTGTAAATACTGTACTGTGGCCTGCTGCTGTGTATCTCTTTCTAATGCCACATCCAGTGACATCACGTTGGTAGCCTGGGAGTGGGAGAATTTACACCAGGGAAATTGGTACAAGCTTCATATCTGGGCTCTCCCCCATCCCACCGGGAAGCCAGCTGTTAAACATTGACTAGCACCCTACTGCTTAAACACAACGGGGTTACACCCTAACTACACTGAAATCTGTGTCTCTCCAGCCCTCCTCCTTCCAGCCTGGGCCTCCAGAGTAATGCTCCCCTGAACAGGGAAAGAGGTTCAGATAGAAATCCTACAAAAATGTAAGGGGCCCAGGATAGTAGGACTAAAGGAGAGACACCATGGAGTAGCAAGGTTCAGGGACCCCACATGCATCACGTGCGTATTTATAATGCATGGAGTTGTAGAAAAAAATATATTATTAGCTTATTGACACTCTCTGAAAAATCCCACAGAACAGGTATCCATCGCTTTCCAAACTCAAGAGCCAAAAAGAACTGGAGAGGGAGGCACACGTGTTTTTCCCTTTTGTGTGGCAGAGGAAGCAGAGAAGTTCAGTAAGTGGTTAAGGCTGCATGTCATCTTCCCACAGGACACAGCCTCCTGCTCCTCTGAGTCTACAGAACGTTCCTTCTTCACCAGGTCTGGTCCCCAAGCCCCCCTGGCACTGCACCCCTGGTCCTTACCCAAGGCTTCGGGCTCTTCCTTCTTTCTCTGCGAGGTAGTGCTCTGCGTGGGCTCAGCCCACGGGGCACCGGCCCCTGTGGGGAGCAGCTGGAAGGTGGGGTCCAGTTCCAGGATCATCTGGTTGAGGCTCTCCAGGGAGAAGCCGATGCAGGAGTCCAGGTCCTCCCGGGCCCCTGAGGGCTCCTCACCAGAGGCCCAAAGGAGGCAGCTGGCTTTGGCTGCAGCCTGGGGGGGGGCCTGCTGGCTCCTGTTGGGGGGCTCCTTGCAGGGCATGGAGGCCATCAGGGCCTGGACTCCCCAGCCTTCTGTGGTGTAGTAGGGACACTGGGGTGGCAGGTTGGGGCTGGGAGCTGGGTGCAGGACCCTCCTGGGTTCCTCACAGGGAGGCAAGCGTACGGCGTGGCCTCCTGCCAGCAGGGGACTGGGCATCACCTGCGACATGGTGGGGGCAGCGACCCAGCGGTGCGGCTCTGGCTCCTCACCAGCCTCACCTCACAGCTTCTCACCGGGTCCCAGAAGTGTCACTTGCCAACCAGGAGCTGCCAGGACCTGAAAGAGGACAGGGTGGCAGCTGAGTGTCTTTTGCAGATGGAGCCCCTGCCTTCTCCATCCAAAAACAAAGGCATAGCGATTCATGCATGTCATGGATGCTGGAGCCAGGCTGCCCTGAGGGTTTGCCTCCTGGCTCCATCCCTGGGCAGGTGCACTCACTTCTCTGTGCCTCAGTGTCCTTATCTACAAGGCCCATACTAAGCATGAGGCAAGTTATTGTTAAATAAAACCACATCAATAGAAGTTTATTAAATATCCTCTATGTCCCAGCCTTATCTGTTAAATAGACACTAGCTAGTGTTTACAGAGCAATGTCTGTGTGCATAGGCACTGCTGTTTACACACATGGTCTTTCAAAGTCCCCATGACAACCTTCTGGGGTAACGCTATAATGGCACCATATTACAATGTGAGGACGGACACACAGAGAGGGGAGTAACTTGCCCAGGGGTGTGTGGCCAACAGGTGTCAGAGCTGGACTGGACCCCAGGCTGCCTGATGTCAGGGCCCCTGCCTTTAGCTGCTACTTCCCAGGGGCCAGGGTGTGGAAGCAAGCAAGCAGGTGACCAATCATGAGCAATGTCGCCAGGGAGGAGGGGAAGCAGAGGGGACTCAGGAGGCGTGGGTGGGGAGGTCAGGGGGGACTTCCTGGAGGAAGAAACATGTAAAGGGAGCCAGCTGGCCAGGTAGGTGGGGATGAGGCAGGTGTTTTCAGAAGCCTGACAGACAGGGGGGATCAGGAGGCATTCTTGAGCACCCGGGAAACAGGGAACTCCTAGGGTAGATGGAGGAGAAGATGGGGTGGAGGTGAGACTGGACCCCAGGCTGCAGAGCCTTGCAGACTGGGCTCTGTAGTGGTGTCTCAACCCTGAGGGCAAGGACAGGCTACAGAACCCTCCCGAGCTGGGGAGTGACATCATCAGATGATATTCACTCCCCGGGGGCCCATCCAGGAAAGAGATGTCTCAGCTTCCTCAGTTCCCTCACTGTGGGACGTTCTTCCTGTTGTCTAACCTTAATACCACCTGTTAGGACTTTCGCACAGCTGGGGCTGGGTAGGAGGCAAGAGGTTCTAGGACTGAGGCTGCCGAGAAAACTGAGCAGCTGGAACAGCTGGTCACACTACCACTGCATGCCTGCCCCCATGCCCCCCAATACTCCTCAACTCTGCTTCTCCCTTTTCCCAAGACGCTGTCGCCATATCCTGCTTTCGAGTCGGACTCCCAGAGCTGGAAAGGGGAGAGGCCAGCCTGGGCGAACGAAATGAGTGCCGACTCTGGAGCCTGAAGGTTCAGATTCGATTTCCAGCTCAAACCATTCCTTCATGAAGAATTCACACCTGAATTCAGGAAGAATGCCTGCCCTGCACCCACCCCTGGGCCCCCGCCAGCGAGCGACACGGAACCAATGAGGGTCTGCTTGTGAAAGCAGCTGGAGAACTCTAAACGCTACTTAGAAACGAGGGCTTGTCTAGAGCCGTGGTCGGCAAACTGCGGCTCTCGAACCACATGGGGCTCTTTGGCCCCTTGAGTGTGGCT
The DNA here is from genome assembly GCA_027563665.1 of Antrozous pallidus. Classification (NCBI taxonomy): domain Eukaryota; kingdom Metazoa; phylum Chordata; class Mammalia; order Chiroptera; family Vespertilionidae; genus Antrozous; species Antrozous pallidus. Next base: position 45,640,610 of record CM050526.1, read on the forward strand.
CTTCCACAAAATGCCACGGCCTGGGCGAGTCTATGTTGAAGAAGTGGCGTTAGAAGAAGTTTACGTTTAAAAAATGTGGCTCTCCAAAGAGATTTCAATCGTTGTCCTGTTGATGTTTGGCTCTGTGGACTCGTGAGTTTGCCGACCGCTGGGCTAGACTATAACAATTTCCTAAGAAAAAATAATAATAGCTCCCACTTATCGAGCTCTCACCACGTGCCAGGAGCTCATCTCTGTGGGTTACACACGCTAGCTCTCATCTCGCACTCCGAGAAGTTCTGCACCCCAATTCCAGCCCATTTTACAGATGAAGACACTGAGGCTCAGAGAGGTGAAGAAGAGGGATAGAGCTGGGGTTCAAACTCAGGCCCCCGGGCTTGGGACTCTTAACTCCTTGTGCCCTATGGAGTTCGCCCGCAGAGGCCCCTGAGGCCCAGAGAGGGGATGTGACTTGCCCAAGCCACACAGAAAGTGAGGGAGAAAAGCCAGATTCCCCTTGGCCGGTTCGCAGGCGGTGGCACGCCGGGCTCCTGCGGCGTGTCCATAAATGGCCGTGGATGGGAACCGGTCTCTGAGCTCCTTCCTGGGGGCAGCCGAGGACACGGGGCTGTGGCTTCCCGCTCCTGTGCTCCCAGAGGCCCGGCTCTGCTGGGGGCAGATCTCTGAGCCCCGCAGAGGAGGCTGGGGTGTTGACTTTAGGGAGTACATTGGGGGCCTGGGTCTCCCCCCAGAATGAGGACCGGGGTGCCTGCCTACTGATTTGGAAACTGCTTTTGTGCCGCGCTCGGCAAGTGTCCTCTCGTCTCTGGACGTCACTGTCCCGTCTCTGTAATGGGGGTAATGTAATGACAGATACGTACTTAAAACATACCCGGTGCATTTTCTCATCAGGTCTGGGAGGCGGGGCCTCCTCCTGTGGGGCTGGAGAGGCTCGGAGCTGCCTGAGGTTCTGCAGCCACAGGACCCCGTGGTGAGATTGGGTCCAGGCTCCCACACCCTATGCCCCTGCTTCATCGATTTAGGATGCCTTTCACCTCTTTCCGTCCCCAGATTCTGGAACCCGAGGGGTAAGCCTGGGAGACTCTTTTTCACACTCTGCTCACTTTCCTTTTTAAAATTTCTTTATTGATTAAGGTATTACATGTGTCCTTATCCCTCTGTTAACCACCCCCCTCCAGAACTCCCCCACTCATGCCCTCACCCCTCTGGTGTTCAAGTCCATTGGTTAGGCTTATATTCATGCGTACAAGTCCATTTACAACAGCGTGGCTGAAACAGGAGAGCACTGTGCTGAGTGAAACAAGCCAGTCAGAGAAAGACAAATACCACACGGCCGCACTCATGTGTGGAATAGAACGACAACACAAACTGATGAACAGGACAGATCCGGAGGCAGAGAAGCATCACCAGACTGCCGGTCCTCAGGGGGACGGTAGGGGCGGGTGGGGGGAAGGAGGAGAGATCAACCAAAGGACTCTTCTCACTTTGAACAGTCTCCCGATCAGCCTGGACCTCCCCAGGCAGGGCCTGGGCTCAGTGTTTTATTCCCGGACACCCCGCCCCACCAGTGTCCTTGGCTAGCTTCTTCCCTGCTCTGAGGGGCAGGGGAGGGTCCCTGGGGCTCCGGACTGTGTGTGTGTGTGTGTGTGTGTGTGTGTGTGTGTGTGTGTAGGGGGTGGCTGGGGGTATCTGTGTGTGTGTGTGTATGTGTGTGTGTAGGGGGTGGCTGGGGGTATCTGCGTGTGTGTGTGTATGTGTGTGTAGGGGGTGGCTGGGGGTATCTGTGTGTGTGTGTGTGTAGGGGGTGGCTGGGGGTATCTGTGTGTGTGTGTGTATGTGTGTGTGTAGGGGGTGGCTGGGGGTATCTGTGTGTGTGTATGTGTGTGTGTGTAGGGGGTGGCTGGGGATATCTGTGTGTGTGTGTAGGGGGTGGCTGGGGGTATCTGTGTGTGTGTGTGTGTGTGTGTGTGTGTGTGTGTGTGTGTGTGTAGGGGGTGACTGGGGACATCTGTGTGTGTGTATAGGGGGTCGGTGGGGGTATATGGCGGGCAGGTGGGGCTCCAGCCAGCTCAGTCCTATTTATAGGTCCCTCCCGCCCACTCTCCCTTCAGGTTTTGACTCAGATCTCTTTCTCTGTTCCCCCCGGGGGGGGGGGGGGCGGGGGAGGTGAGGGATCCTGCTCCCTTGGCACATCTCCTCTTGCTTCATAGCCAACCTCCCACAAGCCTGGGTCGGTGAAGAAAGAGGGTAGAAGAGAGTGAAGCCCGCGGCACCCCAAAAGTCCCTTGCCTCAATAGTCCAACCCCTGCTCAACCCCATCCTGGTAGAGTGGCTTCTGGCTGCCCCATCCCCTCCACCCAGACCCAGGGACCGCAGGACCGGCAAAGGCCACCGTCCCCCACCTCTGGGTGCCCAGCAGCCTGAGGGGCCCAGCACCGGGGCTCAGGACCAGGCTGGGAGGCAGGCTGGTTCTGTGCCTGACCCTTCCCCCAAGTCTCCGTGACCTTGGGCAAACCTCTTGCCCTCCCTGCACCCTGGTTCTCTCATCTGTGCTCAGAAGGGTACAGATTTGCTCCCTCAAAGCGTTCAGCTGCCGGGTCTGTGGTCCTGAGACCATGTTTCTCTTGTCCACAGCCTCTTCCCCGTGTCTGCCCACCTGTGCCCCGAGCCCAGGCCCCAGAGGCGGAGAAGCAGAGGACATGGGGTTGAAGAGTCGACTGGGAAGGTGCTTGCATAGAGCTCCGTGCAGAAGAAAGGCACCTACCTGGGGTCCAGGGCGGGCAGCTGCGTTCACGCCTGGCTCCTGGGATCAAGACAGCTCAGGTGAGGAGTGAGGGAAGGCGCAGTTCACCTCAGACTTAAGAGCACCCACTGTCCTGCCCTCCCTCCTCCCCTCAGGGCCCTACTCGCGGCTGACAGCCGCCAGGCCCCGCCCCTCTCTGTCTGTGGGCTCAGGACTCAGGTGGAGTTGGCCCCAGGACAAGGAAAGGGAGGTGTCTGGTGGGGGCCTGGCCTGGCCTGAGGGGAGCTGGGGCTGGGCTGGTGTGAGGGGCTCCCACACTCCCTGCTTCCCCGGCCCTCGGCCCCTGCCTGGCCCCCACAGGTATCACATGATCAGGGGAGCCCTGCTTGGTTGGGCAGGGACTTGTTAAGACCAAGGTGCGCTGGCTCTGGGCATTCCTCTGACCACGTGCCAACGGGGGAGGGGCCATGGGCTGGCAGAGCTTGCAGAGAGTGAAGTCCTTGACCTTGGGAAGGCGGGAGATGGCCGTGGGCAGGAGACCCTTCCCGGAGTCGCCGTGCCTCCTGGGCCATCTGGGTTGGCATGGAGGCTGTGCACCGGTTTTGTCTTGTTTTTCCTTCTTGGTTTTGCTCTGGGAACGGAGCGGGGAGCTCAGGCGGGAGCTGGGCTGGAGGACCTGCTCCAGGGGACTCCAGCCGGTCACTGCCGTTCCTGTCAATCACGGAGCACACAGCCTTTGCTTTCGCACCGTTTCCGAATGTGTCTGTGTCACGGACGCTGTGACGTTGCCTCGACGCATGGCCTTACACAATCTGCAGAAACGGTGTCACCTCACACGCCCAGGCGGCTCGTCCCAAGTGAGATGCGGTTACAGGTCTAAGATGCAAATCAGATGCCACGCACGTTGTATGAAAAAAGAGAACGTAAGCGATCCCCTTCACCATTTTTACATTAATTACACAGTGAAATGATCATACGACGTTGACGTCGGGTTCGATGAAATGTAGCCCGGGAGGAATCTGGTCCTTGCCTGTGGCTGCCCCAGAGCCCCTGGCTGGTGGCCCCGATGCTCTCGTCTCTGCCTCCCCTTTGCGTTGCCTTCTCCTCTCTGACCTCATTTTGCTTCTCTCCAGTCAGGGCACTCGTGCTGGCGTCTAGGACCCACCTGGGTAATCCAGGGTAATCTCATCTTGAAATCCTTAAAGACACTCTGCAAATCAGGTAAGAGTGATAGGGGCTAGGATTTGATATTTTTGGGCGGCCATTATTCAACCTCCTACATGTAGCTACTAGAAACTTTGCAATTACATCTGTGGTTTGCATTATGTTTCTTTGGACAACTTTGGGCTGCAGTAACCCCTGCCTGAGGGAGTCAGAGAAAGTATCTTAGGCTCTTTTTTTTTTTAATTTCTTTATTGATTAAGGTATTATATATGTGTCCTTATTCCCCCATTACTCCCCACCTCCCATTCATGCCCCACCCCCCTGTTATCGGTGTCCATCGATTAGGCTTATATGCATGCATATAAGTCCTTTGGTTGATCTCTCCCCTTTACCCCTACTGTCCCCTGCCTACCCTGAGTTTTGACGTTCTGATTGATGTTTCTCTGTCTCTGGATCTATTTTTGTTCATCAGGTTATGTTGTCCATTATATTCCACAAATGAGTGAGAGCATGCGCTATTTATCTTTCTCTGCCTGGCTTAGTTCACTTAGCATAACGCTCAGGTTCTTGAAGGACATTCGGAGTGGAGGGGGCTGGTGACCAGCCTGGGGGAGGTCAGAGAGGTGACAGAGAGCCTGGGGTGTTCTGGGGACCCTTGGAGAGGTCTCTGTGGCTGGAATTCAGGGTGAGTGTGGGAAGAGTGTTGGACGAAGGATTTGGAAAGACTATGTAGAGCTTCGCCTTCTGTCTTCCCCTCATGAACCTCCCTGGCGGCTATACTTCTTACCCTCCCTTGCCGCTGGAATCCTGGGGAGTGGCTGGCTGCTGCCGGTCTGCATGGTTATGGACACACTGGGTTTTTGGCCAACTGCCTCCCAGCACCTAGCGCGCAGGTGTGGGTTGTTGCTGAAATGACTTCCTGACCCTTGTGTTCGTTAAGTGATGGTTCTTAAAGGCGGCAGAGTCTGGGTGGCTCCTGATTCCTTATCTTCGTGACGATGCCAGAGGGGGCATTTCCAAGGTGGGTCCTGTGTGTGTCTCCGGGAGGCATTCCTGCAGGTGTAGCCTGCCGGTCTAACCCTCCCAGTGATTTAGTAAGTACGGAGTTACCTGCATGAAATTCCTTTCCGCTGAAATTAGCTAGTGCGGTTTCTGCTTCCTGCCGGTGACTGATGCAGGTGGGTGGGGGGAGGGGAGAAGCAACCTGGCTTTCCTGTTGGGAGCGATGGAGATACAGAGGAAGCTTAAGCAGTTTTTAAAAAAAAATTATTTTCATTTATTTGTTTAAAATTTGTTTTAAAATTTTCCATTACAGTGGACATGCAATAGATATTAGTTTCAGGTGTACAACATAGTGATTAGACGTGTATATAACTTACGGAGTGGCGACCCTGATAAGGCTAGCACCCATCTGACACCATACATGGTTATTACAGTATTATGGACTACTAGTGATCTGGTGCACGAAATTTGTGCACATTAAAAGGGGATTAATTCGAGGAAATTATTTTTTAAAAAATATATTTTATTGATTTTTTTACAGAGAGGAAGGGAGAGGGATAGAGAGCTAGAAACATCGATGAGAGAGAAACATCGATCAGCTGCCTCTTGCACACCCCCTACTGGGGATGTGCCCGCAACCAAGATACATGCCCTTGACCGGAATCGAACCTGGGACCTTTCAGTTCGCAGGCCGATGCTCTATCCACTGAGCCAAACTGGTCTTGGCACAAGGAAATAATTTAATATTGCTATTTGCTCTTTCTCTATAATAGAAGTGTCAGAGATGAAAGAAAATTAGTAAAATGTATATGAAAATCTTCCTCCTGTCAGAGTCTGGGGCTCACCACGGGACCCAGAGGCAAGTCCCTGCCCACCCACATGCACCTCAAAATTGTGTAAGACCCAGACCTGGCCAGCTCCCCCCCCCCCCCCCAAATTGGGCTAGATCCAGACCCAGCCAGTCCCACCCTTGTCAAGCCCTGTTGGGCAGGGGGCATAGCCTCAGGTCCTCAGGCCCAGGGCCAGAATGGGGGTTGTGGCCTGAGGTTCCCCAGCCCAGACCAGGGTGGGGGGCATGCCTTGAGGTCCTCCATCAAGCTCTGCCAGGTGGAGGACACGGCCTGAGATCCCTTGTCAAGCCCGGCTGGGTGGGGGTGGGGTGCAGCCTCAGGTCCCCCAGCCCAGCACCGGGAGAAGAGCACAGCCTCAGGTCCCCCGTTAAGCCCCACTGGGCAGGTGCGAGGCCTGAGTTTCTCGACCCAGCACTGAGGCTTTCCTGTTGGGAGCAATGGAGATACAGAGGAAGCTTGAGCATTAAAAAAAAATTATTTTCATTTATAATGAAACCTTGAGGTCCCCCATCAAGTCCCACTGGGTGGGGAGCATGGCCTGAGGTCTCCTGGCCTGGTGCTGGGGTAGGAGGGGGAGCAGCCTTAAGTCCCCTGTCAAGCCCCACCTGGTGGGGGTTGCGACCTGAGGTCCCCTGGCCTGGTGCTGGGGCGGGGGGAGCAGCCTGAGGTCCCCTAGCCCAGCACCAGGATGGGAAGCACACCTTGAGGTCCCCCATCAAGCTCTGCCAGGTGGGGGCTGTGGCCTCAGGTCCCCCACTCCTGGCACTGGGGCAGAGGGTGTGGCCTGAGGTCCCACAGCCTGATGCCAGGCGGGGAGGGGGAGCACGGCCTGAGGGCCCCTGTCAAACCCCACGGGGGCAGGGGAGGGTGTAGCCTCAGGTCCCTCAGGTCCCTGCTGACTGCTCGTTAAGGCTCCTTATGGGAACTTGGCCTCCACTGTGGGTGCAGCCATCTTTGTGATGGAGTGATGGCCAATTAGCATATTCCCTCTTTATTAGATAGGACATTCCCTGTGTGGTACTTTACACCCCCATAACTATTTTATAACTGGCAATTTTCGCATCTTAATGCTTTCCTCTTTTTCATCCACCCCCCCCCCCCCAAACCCCTTTTATTTGGCAACCATCAAAATGTTCTCTGTCTCTATGAATTTGTTTCTGTTTCATTTGTTTAATTTAGATTCTGCATATAAGTGGAATCCTATGCTATTTGCCTTTCTCTGTCTGGCTTATTTCACTTAGCACATACTCTCCAGAGGAAGTTTCCAAGCAGGGCAGAGCAGGGAGGGAACGGCATGAACATATTCGTGCCATAGAACAATCGTTTTGCTCCAGGCAGGTGATGGGCCCCCTGTGAGGGTAGCAGAGGTGCAGGCCTGACTTTTTTCTGGGACTCTCTTCTTTGGGGTTGGGACAGATGCAAAAGATTGGGGGAAGGGATGTTCTTTGCTACGATGGGGCAGAGAAGTGACATGTGGTGGTTAGGCTCCTGAACATCCTTGGCTCGATCTGCAGCATGCAAGGCAGGGGTTCCCAACAGAGAGGACAGTGAGACCTTTGGTGACGAAAAACCAGGCTCTGCATCAAAGTGCAGGGAGAGCAGAGCAGGTGAAAGGCCAGACTGCACTCCGGATGCCTGAGTTCACGCTTATTCTCCACGGCCACTTTGCTGGGCCCACCAGGAAAGAGCCTCTCAGGGCCACCGATTCCCGCTGAGCAGGAGGGCAGTCTTGTTTTCCCTCTCCTGTGGCAGTGGAAGGGGTGGGGAGGAGAGTGAGGGGATTCTTCCAGGGGAGGAGATTCTGGTCTTTCTGACGGGGATGCCCCGGGAAGTGGAACATGTCTCAGATTTTGCACCTCTGACGTCTCAGCTGTGAACTGTGCGTGCCTGGCCCTGGCCAGTGGGCTGGTTGTAGCGGGCGCCCTGTGCACCCAAATGTTGCTGGTTCGATTCCCTGTCAGGCGCATGCCCAGGCTGCAGGTTCATTCCTTGCAGGCAAGAGGCAGCCAATTGTTTCTCTCTCACATGGATGTTTTTTTCTCTCTCCTTCTCTCTAAAAAATCAATTTAAAAAACTGAAAAAAAATGTTCACATCTGAAACTCTACCTGCGTGCTAGATAAGGCCCAATCCAGGAATATCTTTCTTATGAATGCCCTACCTATACAGAGTGGGTCCGCTGCAGTCTCTAATACCAGAGCTGGAGGGGCCCTGAGGTGCTCAGTCGTCCTTGAACTCAAACTTGGTTGTTCATACATCATCGGTAAAAAATGTTAAGCAGGCACCCCTGGCATCTATTTATTTACAAATTATATACATAGAGTTTTGTAAATTATGTGCATGAACTAGACACATGAGTATACATTAGGTGCACATTTAAAAATATATGCATGATCAAATACATGATATACATTATACTTACATAAGTAAATTATACATTATGTATATTATGTTCATTATAAAGCTATATAGACAAAAATGAAATAAATACAGTTTTAAGGTAATATTTATGGCATTTCACTTAATAATCCCTTTTTGTTCTTATAAGGAGAGCAATGCCATTACATGTGCTTCTTTATTTTTGAAAATCCTGGTTTGATACTTTGTGGAAGAGCGACGTGAAGATCTGGGGCTAAATTTGGTTTATTTCAATATTCAGTGTTCGAGGCTGTCACAGCCAAAGAGGGGGCCTCGTGAAGACACCTACCCCAGACGGAGGCAACGCACTGCGGGCCTGGCTCGTTAAACCATGACATTCAGTTGTCAGTTTTCAGTGCCATCCACCCGTTATGCAAAAGTTTTGTTCAGGATTGACTTTCAAATTTCCATCTTCTCTCATGTCAATCAGTTGTCCTCACCACGAAATTGGAACATGTTGCATTTTAATGCTTTTAGCAAATGGGTTTAAAACCCACTCAAACACTTCATTTGGAAGAGTTTTATAAGCAAGTTAAAAAATTCCTTTTTGTTCTCTCTCTCTCTCTCTCAATGTTTAAGGGTAGCTATAAAAGATCTTAGTAACACACAAGGTTTTCAACAACAAAATCATATAACGATGAGAACATTTTGAAACTTTACTTCCAAATCATCCTATTTTCCTTCCAAAAAAAGGTCCTTCCCCAACAGCTGTTTAAATGTCACCTTTACCCTGATGAAAGATGTCATTTCTGGGATGACATCTCCTGTAGCTCTCCACAGACAGCCCTGTCTGCCCTCCCGAAACAGCAGGTGAAATCATCTCCTAGGATTAAGGTGAAGTGCTGCTATTTTTTCGCTGTTTCTTTGCAGAGATCATTTTAGGCCACTTGTCCTTCTTAAAGGTGGATTCATTTAGTGTGAATCACACTACAATCTGCAAATTCCCCTGGACTGGGCCTATGGGAATGGCAGTATGTCACCATGTGTTGAAAATTGAGTAGTAGAGTGAGGAGGCTGCCCCCAAGTTCTCTGCTCCTCCCCCCTAGACTTTGACTAATATGTGTGTGGGGGGCACAATTGGCCAAAAATACCAAGCACCCAGTCAGTCTGGATGTTAGCTATCGGTAGAGCTGAACTTCCCTACTTTAGATAGAAATGCATGTAAAATGTGTACATTGGAGTTTAACATTTTCTTTCTACATGCCAGCAGGCCCTTCTGTTGCCTTAGGGCTGTGGTCAGCAAACCTCGGCTCTCGAGCCGCAGTTTGCTGCTCTGTTGACTAATGAGTTTGCCGACCACTGGGATAGGGGCTTAATCACAAGGAACAACAATAGGGCAGTGGTCGGCAAACTCATTAGTCTGCAGAGCCAAATATCAACAGTACAACGATTGAAATTTCTTTTGAGAGCCAAATTACTTAAACTTAAACTTCTTCTAACACCACTTCTTCAACATAGACTCGCCCAGGCCGTGGTATTTTGTGGAAGAGCCACACTCAAGGGGCCAAAGAGCCGCATGTGGCTCGTGAGCTGCAGTTTGCTGACCGCTGACTTAGGGTATGCGCACTTCACGCTGGAGGTCAGATTCACTGGACCAATGGGATCAGCTGAGGCACAGAGAGAGAGAGGGGCCATTGCTTAGGGACCACTGCAAGTGGTGACAGAGCCCGACTGAAACTCAGGTGCTTGCCTTCAGAGTCTCCCCTGACCCGACAGAGGCGTATGGAGGCAGTGCAGGCTGGGCAGTGCCGCTCCCAAGAGGACAGGTTCTGTGGTCCCAAGAACCGGACGATGCTCTCTAGGGAAGCAGGTCCATGCCTAGGACCAGCGTGAACATGCTTCATGCCTTTTCTGTTAATTTTCGTTAATCCCCACCGGGATTGATTATTTAGAGAGAGGGGTAGGGAGGAGGGGAGACACAGAGAGAGGAACATCAATGTGAGAGACACAGGGATCGGTTGCCTCCGGCTGGCACCTGACCAGGACTGGGAATCGAGCCTACAGTCGAGGTACGTGCCCTTGACCAGGATCAAACCCACAATCCTTCGGTCTGAGGGCTGACGCTCTAACCACTGAACCAAACCGGCTAGGGTGAGCATGTTTCTTATTAGTGTCCCGTTCCTTCCTGGCCCCTTCCTCCCTTATGACAGACAATATGGATCCGTCTGCTCAGGGGTACGTCGGGTGTCCTCTCTGGACAAAATAACCTGTCTTGGCTTGGGGCATGGTTCGCTGATTCGCGCACCTCAGAGTTAAATCTGGAAAGAAAACCAGCCACCTGTGTCCAAAACCAGACAGGCTGCGGCTCAGCACTGTCATGCTCAGCCTGCCCTGTTCGGGCCCCCACTTTCCCTGAGAGAGGGAAGGTATAGAGACACACACCCAGGGACATCAGGGCCTGAACCCGATCCCTCACCAGGAGCAGCCACAGCCCCCGCTGCTGGGCCATCTGTCCAGGGCCTGGCCTGGAGAAGGGGGTCCCTGGTCAGAGAGAGGAGAAGCGGACTATGTGTGATCCCGAGGAGCCCTAGGCTGAACTCATTGGGTACGCAAGGCCTCCTGCTGAGCCCAGCAGGTGAGTAAGAGCACACTCAGTGCTCTCACACCTTTCTGGCCCCGCCTGGGTGCACACCCTTGTTTTCCTGTCTTGAGCTTAGCTCTGATGTTATTGACTGTACCTGCGGCTCTTCACACACAGCCGGCCTGGAGCCGTGTGGTCAAAGGGTGTGGTACCCATGGCTGTGCATGTGCTGTCTTTTCCCCAGACGCAAATATCTTTTCCTTCTGGGCACATAGTCAGACTACATCTCCCAGCTCCCCCTGTAGTTAGATGGGGCTGTGGACTGAGGTCTGGACAGTGCAATGTGGCCAAAGATATGTAAACCACGCCACGTCCTAGTCTGACCCTTAAAAACCCCCACTTTGGCCCTAGCTGGTTTGGCTCACTGGATAGAGCGTCGGAACTGAAGGGTCCCAGGTTCGATTCCGGTCAAGGACATGTACCTTGGTTGTGGGTATATCCCCAGTAGGAGTTGTGTAGGAGGCAGCTGATCGATGCTTCTCTCTCATGGGTGTTTCTAAGTTTCTATCCCTCTCCCTTCCTCTCTGTAAAAAGTCAATACAATATATTTTAAAAAAAAAACCAACTTTGGCTCACTCTTACTGTCTTCTCTGTCCGATGGCCTGATGTGTGAAGGGCTCAGGGGAGGAGTACTGGTGAGTGGAAGGGGCCTGGTCCTGGCCCCCGGCCATGGCATCCGTGTAAGAAAGAAGTCTTTGTATGCGAAGTCACCAACATGGCGGAGTGGGCACAGCAGCAGCAGCCTGATGAACACGGTATCTGACCCCAGATGAGGAGTTGGGGGACTTGAATTCTTTAAGATTTTGTGAGGCAACATAGTGTAGGAGTTAAACGTTTAGACTCTGGCCCTAACCGGGGTAGCTCAGTTGGTTGGAGCATCGTCTCATGAACCAAAGTGTCCCAGGTTAAGATTCCCGGCCAGGGTACATACCCAGGTTGTGGGGTTGATCCCCAGTTGGAGCATGTATGAGAGGCAATCAATTGATGTTTCTCTCTCTGTCTCTCTCTGTCTCTCATCAATGAAAAACATATCTTTGGGTGAGGATAAAAAAAAAAAGTCTAGACTCTGGAGTTGGACTCTCAGGAAATGGGTTAATGGATTCGCCTATTCTGGACATTTGATTCAAATAGAATCATACAATATGTGATTATTTTGTGACTGGCTTCTCCCACTCAGCTTCGTGACTTCGAAGCTCCTCTGTGTTCGCATGTATCAGTACTTCATGCTTTTTCATGGCTGACCGACATGCCACTGTGTGGAGACTCTGCGTGTGCAGGGCCTTTCTTGACCGGCTCTAAGCTGGTGTTGGGCTGGGAACTGGGGAAGCCAGCAAGCAGGTGGCTTTCTCTGTGCCTCTTGGGGTCTGTCACTCTAGAATGTACTGCTGGGGCCTGGGGACCCAGGGAGACAGCCAATCTCAACATATCCCTTAGTCTTTGCCACCTGATCCTGAGCCCCCTCCCTCTCGCCCCCCCCCCCCCCCCCCTGGCTGTGGCAGCACCACCTCCAGCTGGTGTGGACCGGTCCCAGGGGGATGCTCCTGTTTTGGGGTTCCCAGCTGTCTCTGGTCAGGGTCTGGGGAAACTTGGAGCCCTTCTCTGGTGACAGTTCTGAGGTCACACAGGGTGGGACGGTGGGGAGGGAGGGCGCATGGCCTCAGGGCCTGGGGTTGCTCAACCGCAGAGCTTGGGAGGCAGCGGGAGTCCAGTCTGGCACCAGTGGCGTGGGTCCTACGCCCAGAGAGACGCTTAGGTCTTCACATGTGGAGCCTTGTTTCCCAGAGAAATTTAATCCCACATTTGTTTTTCCAGAGAAATGTCATTCCACATTGTTTGCTCTCTGCCCCACAGATGCCTCAGCCGAGGAAACCACGGAATCTCATTTGCAGAGGAATCTGGCCCCCGGAGCCCCCTCCCCATCAGCTGGTGGGAGGGTGCCAAGATTTCAGTCGCAGCAGCCACCGCACCAGCAAACCCCAAACCACAGGCATGCGCGGGGTCACCTGGGGACAGAGGGAGGGTGGCTGGACAGGGAGGGAGCCCACGGGCCCGTGCCTCATGGGGGTTTGCTGTTTGGCCACATAAGCACTGGACTCGGAGCCCCCAGACCTCAGTGTGACTCTGGACTCTGCCACTCTGGCCTGGGATGTTGGTGGTCACATCTGTGGCTAACCTCACTCACCCACTCCTGTCCTCAGCCAGACCTGGGGAGTAGAGGGGACAAGCTTGGCAGGGAGGGAAGCCATATACAGGGGTGGGGAGCGAGGAGGCCAGGTGAGTGAGGGTAGAATTTTCTAGCCTCCAGGCCCTGCAGGCTGAGCTGGAGGGGCACCCAGCACTCACAGGTGCCTTCCAGTCCCCGGGGAGGGAACCACAGACGGATGGCATCGATTATGGTAAAGCACTGCACCAGGCACTTCCCATAAGCCATCGCTTTTCTTCCCACAGCTGTCTTATGGTGGGGCTGCCGATACGTATTCCCTTTCACAGATGAGGAAACCGAGGAAGGTAAAGGGACTCAGCTAGCGTCACAAGGTATCAAGGGCAGAGGCTGGGCAGAGGGCAGCCGTTCCCAAACACCGTGTTGTTCTTTCTGCACCGCGTCCCCGGTCCCTGGCCCGGCCCGGCCCGCAGACCCGTGTCTTGATGGGATCATAGTTGAAATCACACGTTTAAGTGGTTCTGAGCTGGAACAGACCTGGTGCAAGTTGCCCTTTCGCAGGTGGGGAAACTGAAGCCCGAGAAAGACGGCGACGTGTCTGAGTCACCCAGACAGAGGGAGGACCTGCCCCCTGATGCCACAGGCCACTTGGTTCACGTGGGTAGAGCCAAGTGTCCCTGAAGCCATGGCTGTCTGCAGCGGCCAGTGGGACAGAAACTCCCGGCTCTGCAGGTTCAGAGCCCGGCTGGTTGTGGATCTGATCCTGCCTCTGGTCCTGAGAGTGTGGGCGGCTCAGGGCCTCTGTCCCCATGACGGTGACGACACCCCGGGCCGTGTCGACAGGGTTCAGGAGCATCGGGCTGGTAGGCGAAGGGCTACTCCACGCTGTCTCTCATCTTAAAAGGACCCGACATGGACCCGAGGGTGGGAAAGGGTCCAGCTTCCCATCGCAGCTCAGCCACCGTCGAGCATGGCTCCAATGCCTTCCCCTGAGCCCAGCCACTTCGTTGGTTGGCTGTTACTTATTGATGATTTCCTGGGAGCAGTCTGGCTGTTTATTTTAAGATGAAATCGTGTCCCTGCCTTCAAGAAGTTCACGGGCTAGTTGGGGAGGCAGATCTTCGTGAAACCATGACTATTTCATGGAGTCTTCTTCGCTCTAAAGGAGGCTGGGTAAGGGATGGTGGACGTGTGGGGGAAATCATGGTGGGCTTTCCAGAGGAGGCAGGGCTGAGCTGAAACTAGAAGGGGATAGGCCAGGTGAACAAAGCAGAGGCTACTGAGATTTGAAAGGGGATCAGGGAGTACAAAGGAATAGGTGTGTGTAAGGGGATTGAGGACTGACTTAGAGTAGTTGGAGCATAGGAGGTGAGGTGGAGGGAATGATGGCATGTGGAAGTTAAGTGGGCTAGGGGATGACACCAGATGTGAAATCCTTATACCACGCAGAGGTGTTTGGACTTCATCCTCAGGGAAGGAGGAGGCATGAAGGATCATGGGACTGACACAACCAGATCTGTGTTCCAGAAGGTTCTCTGGGCTGTTTCAGAGATAGCCTGATGGGGGTGAGGAGGGCAGCCAGGGAGCCAATGTAGTGACCTGGGTGCAAGGGGTGAGGCACCTTCAGGCTGGGCAATGATGGAGAGGAAGGAGGAGCAACAGGATTGGTGGACTGTGATTGACGGCTTGTGAGTGATGGGGAGAAGGGAGTTGGTTTCTGGCTTGGGTGACTGGGCAATGGTGGTGCCATTCACCCCAAGCGTAAACTGGGTTTGTAGACTTGGTGGTGGGGGTCGGGATTCAGATGAATTAAGTTTAGGGCTTGATAATTTGAGGTGCTTACGGGACATCCAAAAGGAGAAATCTGGGTGATGGTTGGTTGATAGAAGGATCTGGAGACCAGAAGAAAAGTTAGGCCTGGAGTGAGAGATCTTGGGTTATCACTCTAAATCAAATGCAGAGGAGTCAGGGAACCGTGGAATGTTCTGGAAATGGTGTAGGATGATTTTGGCAGAAAGGGTAAGTGCCCTGTCCCTTTGGCACTGCAACCCTGCAACTCTGCCAGGGGACTTTCTCCGAAGCAGGAATGTGCCATAAAATGAATCCCACACGTTTTTCTGGTTCCCACTGCATATAAAATTTATGTTGACACTACACTGTAGTCTATTAAGTGTGCAATAGCATGATGTCTAAACGATATGCATACCGTAACTGACAAACACTTCATTGCTAAAAAATGCTGACCGTCCTCCGAACCTTCAGCAAGCCACAATCTCTTTGCTGAGGGAGGGTTTTGCCTTCAAGGTGTAAAAATCACGGAGTCTTGTGAAGCCCCGCACCATGACGGACGCCTGCGTTATTACTGAAGCAATGCTTATCCTTACTCTGTGGGACACACTGGAGTGTCCCAGGCCATTCCATCGCACTTCGTTCCACCGTGCATTCCATTTCTTAAAATCCCGGCTGTGAGTCACTGAATGGGTTGGTCTGAACACTGGCCTGGACACTCAGCAGGCTGCCTGTAGCCTCCCCGCCGAGTCCCCAGGCAGAGCACAGAAAGGTGCTCCCTCCACATTTGTCGATATTTGTTGAATGGCCGTGCAAATAAGTGAATGAATGGCCTCCCCCACCCAGACAGGAAAGTGTGGCTTTGATCAGATTCTTCCGTTGCTGAAAAAACCAGCCCACTTCCTGTGGCTTTGATCTCAGCTTTCATTTTAAACTGCCCTGCCTCAGCCAACAGCTGCCCGGAGCTCATTTCCTGCTCTTTGGCCACCTTATCGCTCTCTCCAAATACTCCTGGCTTTCTCTTTCGGGGTGTGTAGGCACACCCCAGGTCCTCCTCCCCACACCTTTTGGCAACAGGGCGGGGCTGGCCTCTTGACTTGGCCAAGCACTTCCCAAATCTTATGGGGTGAGTACATTTCTGGGCCAGGTGTATCGGTCCATATCCTGCTGATGGTCTTTGGGGCAGGAGAGAGGGGATGGGGGAGAGACATGGGTGAAATAACCGTGCAATGTCTAATGATCGACTGTAAAGATGTGACAGGGCTACCTGGAGAATGTATGCCCCTGGGGACCGGGGGGGGGGGCATCCCCAAGACCGAGACAAACTGAGACCTGAAGATGATGGGAGTTAAAGAGGCAAAGCGGGTAAAAGAGAGAAAGAGCTGACAGGTGGTGAGAAGTGCAATTCAAAGGCCCCGAGGTAGGAACAATAGCATCCACTTGAACCAAAGAGAACTAAGGGAGCCTGGCTGGTGTGTGTGGCTCAGAGGCTGAGCATCTTGGGTTCGATCGCCGGTCAGGGCACACGCCCGGATTGCAGGCTCGAACCCCAGTGGAGGAGGCAGCCATTCAGTGTTTCGCTCTCATCACTAATGTTTCTCTCTCTCTCTCTCTCTCTCTCTCTCTCTCTCTCTCTCTCCCCCTCCCTCCATCCCTCCCTCTCTGAAATAAATAAAAATATGTAAAAAAACAAAACAAGACAAAACACAACAAACAAAAAACTAAGCACTTCCGGTGCCCAAAGAATGAGGGGTTACAGCCCCCGAGGCCGGAGTTTTGGATTTGCCCCAAGAGCAGGGGGAAGCAGCAGCGTTTGAAGAAGGGGGATGACACTCTTCAGAAAGCTCATTTGGCCGCAGTATGGCTGAAGGAGGGGGTGGTGGTCAAGTCAGGAAGCTGGGAGACCAGTCGCGAGGCTGTGCCAGCTCCAAGAGGCAGCCCCTTTAGGGGGGTGGGGGTTGAGGTGCATCACGTGACTGGCCTTAAGAAATACAGTGTTCCCTCCATCATTTGTTCATTCAGTGCTTTCAAACACCTCCCGGGAGTCCGCTTTGCCCAGGTGCCCTGGGAGCCAGAGGCAGGCTGACTCTGCCTTCAGGCAGCCCGTGTCTCTCTGGGAGGACCAGCTGGGGCCAGGTAGGCCAGATTGGAAGTGCAAAGCGCTCTGGGAGGTTCAGATGGCACGTGCCCCAAGGCACATGCCCAGAGGGAGTGTGGGCACCTGTAGCGGGTGCTCTCCTGCAAATGCTGTTTTTCCTCCGAGAGAAGTCAGGAGCCGTCATTTGCAGGATTCAGGTCCCCCGAAATCTCCCCTGTACCCTGAGGGCCTGTCTCCCTTTGCAAAGGCTCTTTTCCTGGGCGCACTGAGGTGTGAGAGGGCACAGGGGTCTCCCTAGTGCCGCTAGGCCAGGTGAGGGCGTGTCCAGCCCCAGGGATGGCCCTTTCCTCTTCCTGCCTGAGTCACCTTCCTTGGAAGCACAGTGACCCCGCTTACTCAGGCATCCACCCTCCCCATGCAGCCCTGCCCTTCGCTGGGGGAGGGATCATAGAGGAGGCCTGAGAGGTGTCAGTGAGCAAGCCCAGTCCCCCTCCTGCCCCCTAGGTAGGGCCTGGGTCTCCCTCCTGGAGTGGGGATGGGGATGGGGATGCTTCTTTTCCTTGAAAGGTGCTCCCCCTCCCAGAGGCCTTGTTGACAGTAACCTCCCTGACCCCCCCCATGCCCCTCAAAAAGTGCGGAGGGCCCCTCAAAAGGCACTGAGGGCCCCTCTGGGTGTCACGGATGGTGCACGGTGGCGCTGGTTTGTGGGGCTGCAGCTGCTGCCTCCCCACATTCCTCCTGTGCCCAGGGCTGTGGATGGTTTTAGCAGGGTCCCCATCTGTGGAGGGGGACGTTCTAGCAGGGAACCCCCCATCTGTGGGGCGTGTTCTCAGACTTTAAGGTGCTTCCCCACAAAGCCCCAGGCCCAGGCCTTGCTGTGCCTGAGAACACGGCAGGATGTGTGGGCTCCTAGGGCCTCCTGGAGTGCGGGCCTGTGATCTTGGGCTGGTTTTCCTGTCCGCCGGCCAGGGTACTGGCAGCGTGGCTCCCTCCCTGCCTCCTGCCTGGCCTCACGGTCAGCTTCACAGACCAGCACGCCTTGCCCTGGAGGAGGAGCTACCCCCTGGGCGGGGGGAGAAGGGGCTCTGCTGGCCAGCACCAGGGGCTCTCAGCAGCCCCACCACTGTCCCCCACCTAGGGACCTCCTCCTAAATTCCAATTTAAACATGCACAACAGGAAAGGATTGCAGAGAAACCCCGTACAAAGACATTCCAAGAAATTCTTAGGATGCCAGGCCCTTTCTGCAAACAGAGGTTTGCCAATACGTGTAAATTAATAAAACAGATAAGTAGAAGCTAGTCCAGTTGAAGGGGTTGGGCAATGAGGAAAGGGATAGGCACCCCAACGGTTCAGCCCTCCATCCTCCTGCCCCTCCCTCTCGCCCCCACCGGTTCTGTCCGGTGAGCTAGATTCTCACCTCCTCTGGGACCTCCTGGTGTTGGTGATGGTATGGCAGGGAAAAGTCCCCGAGGGACACCTGCTAGGGGGTGTCATCGCCCAAATCCCCCCACTCACTGAGTTCCCTGTCCTACCAGACCCCAAGGAAGGAGCCAGCAGCAGAAGGGGCCCACCCAGGTCCAGAGTCGCTTGGCGGCCCCAGAAAGGAAGGAGAAAAATGTCAAGGGCGTGTCTGAGTGTAATTTTTGGGTGGGGTGGGGCATGGGAGTGGGATACAGCGCTGTCTCCTCCTCTCGGGGCAGCCTGGGCTGGTGGCAGGGGGTGCTGGGGTCCAGGGGGGGTTCCGGGTGGAAGCTTGGCTCTGATGTCTCTAGGGTGGCAACATGTCTCTGGGGCTCTGTCTTCTCACCTGTAACGGGGGGCGGGGTCACACTTTCAGCAGCCTCCAAGACAGAGCCTCCAGGTCTCGGACAAGATGCCCTGAGTATCGCTTCTCGGCCTTTTGCTGAGATCAGTGTAGTGTCTGTTCTTATCAGCTCACTATCTGACACACCCTCTATCCGAGGACGTTTTAAGGGCACAGAGGGGATAAGGCTGGCAAGCAGCAGAAGCACCGACCGGAGAATCTGCATGGAGCCATGTCCACACGAAACAGCTGGGGCCAAGCACTGGTCCTCCGCGTTGTCCTCTTGCACCTCAAATCCTCATGAAAGGTTTCTTCTCTCTCTCTCTCTCTCTCTCTCTCTCTCTCACACACACACACACACACACACACACACACACACACACACACACACACACACAGGTGCCCTGAGTAAGGCATACTCTCAGCCCGGCCCCCGGGAGTCCCCTGGCCCAGCCTGACCCTCTGTGGGAGGCCCTGGGTATCCTCCTCAGGCTGGGAGGCAACATCACAGTCGTTCCTTATAGAGGGTGTTTCTTCCTCTCTCTCTCTCTCCCACATCCAGCGTGGAGAGAGCCTGGGTTCAGTGTCTGAGTGGAGGAGCTGAGGATGAAGAAAAATGAAGACTAAAAGAGAAAGACACAGAAATAGTAAAAAGCTGGGCCAGGTGGGCATCTGTTCTCCCTCTCATGGAGACACAGCCACACACACTGAGCCCACGAAGCTGCGTTTATTCATGTCCCACAATACAAAGGGGTTTCTCCAACATTAGGATCAAAGGAGTTTTGGTGGGCCCAGGCCCTATTCATCCCCCCATTCCCCGGGCAAGCCTGCATTTACATATCTAGGCCCCCTCCCGGACACCTAACGCAAAGTTAAGCCAAGCGGATAACACTGGTGAATATGTTTTTCCAAGACCTGGTTTTTCCAGGTGCCTTGAATTCAGCTGGCACAAAGATTTAGAGAATGCTCAAAGTGTCTTGCTTGGGGCCACCCCCCACAGCTCTTTGAGCCTCATCAGAAGGAGTGGCTCCTCAGGGAATGTCCTCCCAAACGGTGAGCTGTAGGAAGCAGACGGAGGCTGAGAGAACTCCCTGTGGCCGCCTCACCTACATCCGAGTCACAAACAAGGATGTCCCGAGGCCCTGCCACACCCTGGAAAGTGTTTTCCGAAGAGCGGTCCCTCCAAGTCCTGAGTCACCAGCCCCTTCACTCTGGGCACCCTGCGAACTGGCGTTTGTCTTCTCAACCAACAGTCTCCCCAGGGCCGGAAGTCAGTGATGGGTTCCAGTCCCTTTTACATCACCAATGGTATTGCCTGGGGTCACGTGTTACCTGCTGACCTCTGTGTTGTTGTTGTTTATGGAACAGGGAAAATAGCATCAACCCTGTCAAGAGGCTGTGAGGCTTAAATGAGATAACATGTGTGTGAAACATGTGAAACATGCGAATGTTCCTCTCCAGATCGTTCCCCGCTCCCTGCCTTCTGGAGCAACTCCGGGCTGGGCTTACTCAGTTTCACTGCGTCCCTCCGCCTCTGAGGAGGCTGTTGATTGTCAGAATAATCCTTAGGCAAATGGGGTGCAGAATTAGGAGGGAAGAGAAGGAAAAGGATGGGGGGGGAGCAAGACTAAAAGAGGAGGGAGGCTTGAGAGCAGCCATGATGTGTGAGCGAGGAGAGGGAGCGAGAGAAAGATTTAAGGAACATCACTGTGATCTGCAAATCCGTGTGTTAGGGTTAAGGAACTCAAGCACACGGAGTTATTTTGAAATGACTATTCATTGGGTGCCATCTTGGATGACAGCACAGCCTGGAGACTGGACCACTGGGTGATGACCTTGTGAGTGGCAGATGCTTGGCACACAGTAGGGACACAGTAGGCACCATGGCTGGTGCTGTGTCTGCTCAATGATGGGTGATGCTGGTGCATACGGCCTCCATATCAGGCCGGGTGTGGGTGTGATCACATCGGCCTGGGAGCTACTGGAGGGTCGGAGCTGTACTTTGTCTCCCCACCCCCACCCCCACCCCCACCCCCATTGGGCTGGGGGCTCCTTGAGGACAGGTACTATGCATTCTTCATTAGGTCAGTGACTCCCCATGTGGGCGGCGGCGTGCTTCCATCTCTAGGCCCCAGGACAGGGTCCCGGTTACACAGTGTGTCATACCTCTAGTTAGCCTGACTGATGGCCTGTCTGGGTGGGAGGTGAAGGTGGAGGGAGGGAGAGGGGAGAGGTCAGGGCCCAAGATGTTTTCTCCTGCCAGGTGCTACCCAAGAAGCTCAAGAAAAGAATAACAGAGAAGGCATCCTGACCCAGCCCAGCCCCAGAGCTAAACATTCATCCTTAAGAATGAGAAGATCTTCCCGCCCAGTGGGTTCCCATAAGCCCAGGTGCTCTGTCTGGTCCTCCTCTCTCTGTCTCATGGGGCGGGACCAAGGCTGAGCCAAACCCTGGCCCTGTCTCGTGGAGCTGAACGTGTCGGCTTGTGTTTGGCAAAGTGGCAGGGGTGGGGGCGGAGGTCATTATGACAACAGCTTAGAAACGCCTGCAAGAAAAGAACAAGGTGTTGACACTGCAGACAAGTTAGGATCTGCCTGTCTGGGTCGTGGCTTGGTTTTTTGTGTCTCAGCCTGGCGGTGGGTGCAGGCTTTTCACAGTCTGGTTTGGTTTGTTGCAATTCCATTCATTTATGGTGTGCCTACTATGTGCAGCTACCGTGCTGGGTGCCGGAGGGCCCCTGAGGAGTGAGGTCAGGATGCTGGCTTTAAGGACTCCTTCTAGCCCGGAGGGACAGAGGTGTGCACAGCTCTCGCTGCTGCAGAGACTGGAGCTACCACAGACGTGTGAACAGGTGTCAGGGAGGCACGGAAGATAAGACAATGGCTCTGCTGGAGGTTTGGAGAAAGCTTTTTTTTTTTTTAATGTATTTTTATTGATTTCAGAGAGGAAGGTGGAGGGAGAGAAATAGAAGCATCAATGAGAATCATTGATCGGCTGCCTCCTGCACGACCTTACTGAGGATCGTCGCGCCTGCAACCTGGGGCTGTGCCTGGACCCGAAATCGAACTGTGACCTCCTGCTTCAGAGGTCAACGTTCAACCTCTGGACCACACTGGCCAGGCTGGTGAAGCCTTTGTAACTACAGGGGTGTCTGATTTGAAACTTTCGGACTAAGCAGGCACCCAGGAAGTGGCTGAGGGCCCTAGCCGGTTTGGCTCAGTGGATAGAGCGTCGGCCTGGGGACGGAAGTGTTCTGGGTTTGATTCTGGTCCCTGGGCTGTGTGCTTCATCCCCAGTTGGCGGTGTGCAGGAGGCAGCCGGTCAATGATTCTCTCATCACTGATGCTTTTGACTCTCCTCCTTTCCTCTCTGAAATAAAAAATAAATATATATAGAGAAGTGTCTGAGGAGTGAGGTGGAAAAGCATGAACCAAGTCGGGGCATGGGGAGGAGCTCAGTGTGAAGCGGGATGGAGGAATAGTGATTAGCACTCACTGAGCACCTACTGATCACCCGGTTCTGTGCTGGGTGCTTTGCCTATAGTATCGCATTCAATCCTCTCAGCACTCTAAGGAGGTGGGTACTGGTGAAGAAACTAACATTTGGAGAGAACAGACGGCTCTGAACCAGCATCTGAAGCCGGCTTGTCTGACGCCACATTCCATGGTCTTTTTACTAGACCAGTGGTTCCCTGAATAAATCCTCTGAAACATTTAGGATTCCGAGAAGGTGCTTTAGGGACACGGCTGATTTTAGCTTCGTATTTAAAACGTGTTTTAATCAACACGCACGCTCAAATGTGTTATGTAATAAAAAAAAAGTTTTCCTCCCATCTCCGTGCATATTTCTGAATTTATTGTAAATGTGTCATTGATTAAACAGATTGCACAGTCTGCTCAGGTTTATCCGTGGAAAACTGTGACATGGAGCACACTCCCCTGCCCACCGCCCTCCGTCACAGGGCCTGTGGGACTTGGTGCACCGTGGACGATTAAATGCACGTGGGCTTATCTTTTCTTTCTCTGGAAACGTCTTAGGAATAAATAATACACATATAAATCTTTGGGGGGAGGGGGGGAAGTTGAGACTTAGCCGGTTTTGCTCAGTGGCTAGAGTGTTGGCCTGTGGACTGAAAGG
Source organism: Antrozous pallidus (assembly GCA_027563665.1). NCBI lineage: Eukaryota > Metazoa > Chordata > Mammalia > Chiroptera > Vespertilionidae > Antrozous > Antrozous pallidus. Next base: position 45,663,356 of record CM050526.1, read on the forward strand.
TCCCGGGTTCGATTCTAGTCAAGGGCATGTACCTTGGTTGCAGGTTCGATCTCTGGCCCTGGTCGGGGCTCATGTGGGATGCAACCAATCAATGTCTCTCTCTCATGTCGATGTTTCTCTCTCTCTGTCTCTCCCCCTCGCTTCCACCCTCTCTAAGAATCAATGGGGAAAAATATCCTTGGGTGAGGATTAACAAAAAAAAAGGGTTTGAGGGTAGGGTATCTGTGGAGGAGAGGAATTTCAACAAGTTTTGGGAGGAGTTTGGGGTTTGAAGGAGGAGGGGTGATGGAGATGGAGGACAGAGGGAGCTGCGGTCTGTGATGCACAGGGCAGGGTCTGCAGCCACGGTGGGAGCTGGCCTGCTCACAGAAGCTTGCGCCTTGGATACGCCGGGTGCAGCGGAGGGTGGGAAGGGAATATGGGGCTGAAAAATGGGTGCTTAGTTGAAAGTCCACAAATAGAACCATAAACCTCCCTAACCATTGTACACAGAGTGTTGAGATATGACCCTTTATTGCCCTTCCCCTGTAAAATGGAGGCTCTCTAAAGACATTAAACTGTCTAAACAAGACTAGGAGCTCGGGGCTCTCGGGGGGCCTCCTGGACTATAAAACACGTTGCCGGCTGACAGGTGAGCGTTCCAAAGCACAAAGATCAGCTCCCTCCGAAACAAACCCGCCATTCATCTCCTCCTGTCCGTGTCCACAAAGCCTCCGGAAAGCGTGTGCTGCTGCCTTCTGAAAGACGACGGGCAGCCGGAGCCAGGAGCCATTTGAGGAACGCTGACATAGAGGTAGGAAGACTGAGATAAACAAACGGAAAGCAAGACCCCCCGCGGAAACAGAAACGGTTTGTAGGTAAGAGGGAACTTAAAAAGGGTCTTCAAGAAGACCCGGGAATCTGTGAGACAAGGTTATAAAACAGAAACAATCAGACAACCAAAAAGCCCCGGCCGTAAAAATGTAGTGAGAACCCAGTGGAAATGTTGGACGTTGAGGTCATCACCCAGAAAATAAAGCAAAATGTGACACAAAGTTTTGTTAGAAAAAACGTAAGAGCGGACAGAAAATAAAACCATGAAGGAGGTCCATGTTCGATTAATCAGTATTTTAGGAAAAAGATAGAAAGCAGGGGAGAGATTTTTCAAATAAACCATTAAGCAGAATGTCCCAGACCAAAAAGATTTGTCTTCAGATTAATAGAGCTCCTCAAGCCCCCAACATAAAGAAAACACAACATTTTGAAATTTCAGAATATCCAGGGACATGAGAAGACATCTCCCTAAAAGTTTCCAAAGAAAGGGGGAAAAAAAATCACCTATAAAGGAATAAAAACCAGATTTCTTACCAGCAGTGTTAGATGCCAAAAGACAATGGAAAAAATATCTTCCAAATTCTGATGGAAAATGACTTAATTTAGGATTCAATACCCAGATGAACTATTTGGTGCTAGGCCAGATCAAAGACATTTGTAGATACATAATGACTAAGAAAGTTTACTTGTCACATATTCTTTTTTGGGAGGTTATTTAAAGATGTGCTGCATAAACCAAAGAAGAAACGAAGATGGGAAAACATGGGATTTTTGTCAGCTTGTAACTTAGCTTGGTGTGCAGTTTTATTAATGACTCGGTGCAATTCGTGTGTGTTTTTCCTGTGTTAGGTTTAGGTATCAGGATTACGTTAGCTCTGTAAAATGAACAAAGTGTTCTATGTTTTTTATTATCTGAAAGTGTCTGCACAGAGAATAATCTGTTTCCTCAATGTTCCCCCAAAAGAATAAAACAAAACAAATCAACCCATTTAGATCTTAAAAAAAAAAAGCAAGCAATTCTTTGACAATATTTTCTGTATTTCCTTTCATCATTGTTTCGTGACCTTTGCGGCAGGTCATTCTGCTGTTCCAACATTCATTCTCATTCTTCCTTTGTCTGAAATAATTCAGTGTGCCAACTTAGAAGTTCAATTTCATAGCCTCTCTTGCAGAGGGGGGGGGGGGGCGAGTGTCACAGCTCTGGCCGAGGAAACACACGCGTACTGCATGGAGTTTCCAGAAGAGGGATTTAGCTGTGCCTTTGCCCTTCCCCCTTCTTCCTGCCCAGACTGTAAATAGGACGCCTAGAAGTGGAGGGAAGAAATCCGATGGGCATGAGGACAACATCCACCTGCTAACGATGCTGCGACAGAAAGCCAGAGGGAGCGTCCTGTCCACCCAGCGCTGCTTCCCTCTGCATTTCCTGTTGTAAGAAAAACAGATCCCTTATTAGTGTAACGGACCAATTTTTTAATTTTCTGCCTTTCTTCCCCCCCAGCAACTTCACCTTTAACCTCAGAGCTGCATCCTGGAGCAGAGGCTTTTAGATTCTGTGAGAAGGTGTGGAGTCCATTGAAGGCCTTAGGCTCTATTAGTCCTCTCCCCCTCCTCCTGTCAGCCTGTTAAACAGAAACTTACACCCTCTTGGAAGCACTGGGGAGAAAACAGGCGACTTTCTTGGCCCCCCTCCCTCCCCGGGTGCTCCCTTGTGAGAGGAGGACTGACCTCTCGGTGGTTAGGAACAGGTACGGGGTGTGCACTGCCCAGCCCCTTCCTGGCTCTCTCTCTGGGGCTGACCCAACCCATGTGCTCTCGCTGCTCCTGCCTCTTGGCAATGAGCACAGGGCAGCCTTCAATCGTCCAGCTGTTCTGCTGTGAGTGGGCGGGTGGGGGACGGGGGGGATGAGGGTGGGGAGGGGGTCAAATCAAGGGAGAAGCAAAAGGAAGCCCGCTTGGGCCTTGGGTCTAAGCCACATCCTCCAATCCATCTGGACCAGCAATAAAGCTGACATCTTAATCCCTCCTTGTCTCCGGTGACCATTTCTCAGTTGGATCAGAACTTGGAGAAGCGAGGGGTGTGATTAGCACCTGCAAACCAACAACATCTGCTGAATACGTAGCCCCCCGCAATCCTGTGGGAAAAGTCACCATGGGCAGGAAACAGTGGTTTAAAATTTTGATGCTTATTAGACAGTACTTCTCCATACCTAACAGATTCTATGTCTTTCCATTTCACTATAAAATACGTATCATTTTTTTCATAGATAAGAGACTGGATTGAGAGCAAGAAGGTTCTTCTAGGGTTCACCACCACTGTCTCGCTCTGGGGCTTGACTTTTCAGGACTTCAATCTCATCCTATATAATAAAAGGCTAATATGTAAATCGACCAAACAGTAGAACGACCGGTCACTATGACACACACTGACCACCAGGGGCAGATGCTCAATGCAGGAGATGTCCCCTGGTGGTCAGTGTGCTCCCACAGGGGATGTGCCACTCACCCAGAAGCTGGGCTCATGGCTGGCTAGCACAGCAGTGGTAATGGGAGCCTCTCCTGCCTCTGCGGCAGGGCTAAGGATGTCTGACTGATGGCTTAGGCCCGCTCCCCATAGGAGAGTCATCAGTCGGACATCCCCTGAGGGCTCCCGGACTGTGAGAGGGTGCAATCCGGGGGTGAGGGACGCCCCCTTCCGAGTGCACGAATTTCATGCACGGGGCCTCTCGTCAGTTATAAAATAAGTGGGTTAGACTAGATGATGGAGAGGGGCCACCCCAAGCTTTGACAGTCTTTCAATCACTTTACACACGTGTACCACGTAGCTAGTACATGTTGAGCCTGTGCTGGCGGCTGGTTATATAATATTGTACAAACCAAATATGACCTCACCTGAACTTGGAGTTCAGAGTCCAGTGGCCAAGACGCACATCAAACAAACACGTAAACAGATCTCTAATTACACTCACTCTCCAGTTTAATAAACTGTTCATCACTGAGTGGGAGGGCTGCGGATAGCATTCCTACTCGTGCTCGCTCACCCACACCGAGGGAGAGCCTTGCGGGCTGGTCCAGCAGCCACACGTGGGAGTGCCACTGAGTCAGAGCCACTGTGCTTGGAGAGGCACGGCAGGGAAGCAGACAGGTTAAACATAATGACACGCTTACTATAAAGGTTCAAGCACTGCAGAAAACAACACATTAAGAAGAAAACATCTTTCCCTTTTCCCCTCCGAGCTCACTTGGGAATAGGAGCAATGGCTAGATGTCTGTCCTTCTAGCAGCCTGCATACTTAACTGTCGGCTCCAGGAGGGCGAGGTGGGACCTGCCTAGTGCATTGCCGTGTCCCTGGTGGGAGCTCAGTAACCATCTGTTGGCTGAGTACATGAATAAGCAATAATTACACATAAAGGCTCATAGGTAAGTTTTTTTAAGATCAAAAAAGGGGAGCATGCTTTTTTCTTTTAATATATTTGTATTGATTTCAGGGAGGAAGCGAGAAGGAGAGAGAGAGAGATAGATGAGAGCGAATCATTGATCAGCTGCCTCCTGCATGCCCCCTACTGGGGATCAAGTCCACAACCCAGGCATGTGCCCTGACCTGGGATTGAACCTGTGACCTCCTAGTTCATAGGTTGATGGTCAAGCACTCAGCCACACCAGCCAGGCTACCTTGCTTTTTTTCAAACTTAAAAATCCAGCTCTAGCTAGTTTGGCTCAGTAGACAGAGTATTGGGCTGCAGGCTGGAAGGTCCAAGGTTCAGTTTTGGTCAAGGGCATGTAACCGGGTTGCAGGCTCCTCCCCAGCCTGGGCCCTGGTCAGGGCACATGCAGGAGGCAACCAATCGATGTGTCTCTCTCACATCGACATTTCTCTCCGTCTTCCCCTCTCTTTTCTACTCTAAAAATCAATGGAAAAATATCCTGGAGTGAAGATTAAAAAAAAAAATCCATAACAGACATCCTCCTATGTATCAAGGTCTAATTTATCCATTCTGCTCATTTTCGGTTGAATTGTGTCCCCGCCCCCCCCCCCCCCAAAGATATGCTGCAGTCCTAACCCCTGGAGAGAGGATCTTCCCAGATGTGGGATCTTCCCAGATGTGATTGAGGTCATGCTTGATCGGTGTGGGCCCTCGTCCAATAGGACTGGTGTCTTGAAAAGAAGACTAGAAATGGAGCCACAGGAGAATGCCACGTGAGGAAAGAGGCGGGGCCTGGCTCTACAAGCCAAGGAACACCACGGATTGGTGGGCAGGGCCTGAAGGAGGCTGGGAAAAGGCAAGGAAGGATTCTACCCCGGTCTCAGCGGGAGCCTGGCCCCGGCTGAACTTGCAGCCTCCAGGATATAGAGACAATGAATTCTGTTGCTTTAGGCTCAGCCCCCCCCCCCCCCCCCGCGCCCCCCAGGTTGTGGCATTTGTGACAGCTGCCCTAGGAAATAAATTCGCTCCCCTGGAAGGATGTTCAGGTTGCTCCCAGGGCTGAGCTGTTATAACAAGGAAGCCTGAGCAGTGTGGCTGGGCCTGGCCTGTCTGAACAGGCGAGCCCCGGGAAGTGTCCTTTTCCCCAGAAACCCCTGGGGACAGTCACGGACCCCAGCCTTGGTGTCTCAGCCTCCACTCGAACCTTGGCAGGGTTGCCAGACAAAACACCCGGCGCCCGCGTCCTCTTTGGGACATATCTAGTCTAAAAATAATTCTTTGTTGCTTAGTTGAAATTCAAATGTAACCAGGCCCCTGTATTTTGATTTGCTAAATCTGGCAACCCTGACTCCCCAGTTTCCCAGCTGTAATCCCAAACAGGGGGGTTATGGGCCACCCGTCCCGTACCTGAAGGAGGGCAAACACCCTTGTTTCCTGCAGCGGCTCTGCAAGGTCTCGCCCAGTCCTGGCCGCCTGCCTCTCCCCTAGCACCTGACTGTTGTTCGGATCCCCTGGATGTCCTACAGTGGCCTCCCCCCGCAGCCCCCAGCCAAGCCAACCTCTCCTGCCCACATCCGAAGTGATGTGTTCATTCATTCCACCCCACTTTAAACGGGCCCTGCATGTCCACCTCCCTCCAGCCTGCCCTCGCCTCTGACCCCCCACTGCGCTTGGACAACGCAGACGGGGGCCTGGCCCTTTAACGAACTAGCTCATCAGTTCCAGGGGTTCCGAGTGAGAAGGGAGGAGAGCTGTGAGAGCCTGTGACAGCTGTGAGTAGGTCTCCCAAACTGGCACTGTTTAAAAAGTGGGCCACCGGGGGGTGGGAGTGGGGGGCGGGGGAGGCCGGGGTTGGTGAAAACGCTGTTTCTGGTCAGAATCAGAAATCTCCAGGGAGGGGACCTGACCTCATCTGGAGGTGCAGGGAAGGCCTCTGTGAGGAGGTGGTGCCCAAGCTGGGGCTGAAAGCTTAGGAGTAGGCCGGGGGGGCTTTGGGGTCTGGAGGTGGAGGGGGGGCTTGAGATGACTACAGCCCCAAGCAACACCTTGATTTCAGCCCCAGAGACCCTGAAATACAGGAGCCAGCGAGGCTGCTGCACCTGGATTCATGACCTGCAGAAAGTGGGCGATAATAAACGTTTTAAGCATTAGGGTTATCGGCAGCCATTGGTGACTAATACACCATACAGTTTGAGAAAGGCCAGGCCTACGTGTCGTTATCTGAATATATATTCCTGTACGTTGAAATCATGGCAGGCACACTAATTATGAAGTCTTCTTCTTTTTTAAAATATATTTTATTGATTTTTTTAGAGAGCAAGGGAGAGGGATAGTTAGAAACATCGATGAGAGAGAAACATCCATCAGCTGCCTCCTGCACCTCCGCCCCCCTACTGGGAATGTGCCCACAACCAAGGTACATGCCCTTGTCTGGAATCGAACCTGGGACCCTTGAGTCCGCAGGCCGACGCTCTATCCACTGAGCCACACCGGTCAGGGCTGTGAAATCTCCTTTTGGCCCCTTATCGATATGGGGGAGATACAGTACACCAGGGTCCACGCCTGTGCGTGTGACCGCCAGGGCCCCCCAGGAAGCGGAACCCACCCAGCTGTCCTTGTGGGATTTAACGTGAAGAGTGGCAGCAGAGTGCAGGGTGAAAGGTGGAAACCACTGATGGCCAGTCAGCATCATCACGTGCAGAAAATCCCGTAGATGAGTAGGACCTGGGGCCTTGGAAACTCAAAAGCCAAGAATTATTTCATTAGAGATTGTTGTTATTGTTGCATTTCAGCTTTTCTTCCATTTCTTTGGGGCCAGAGGAGGTTCAGAGTCTATTCTGAACATGAACAGAACCTCTCTGTCTCTCTCTGTCTCTCTCTGTCTCTGTCTCTCTCTCTCTCTCTCTGGTAAACACTATGGTTGAATTAGCTGGTGAGGCGGGAGTGCAATGCTGACACGTGTCTGGAGCATTTCCCCGTCCCCATCCCGGTCCTGCCGCTGTGGGTCGCCAGGCCTGGCTGCCCATTGTGCTGATGTCCTGGAGCACGTCCCGCGTCTGGTTCCCAGGGTTTGACCTTTAAGGAAAGACCTCAGTGCATGCTTCTGCGCAGATAACAGTTGGCTTCCGTTGGGATTATTTCCTTGGAATAAGTTCCCAGGAACGAAACGGTTGGGCCAAAGAGAGAGGAGCAGCTTTATGGGTGTTGCTGGGAATGGCTTTATTGCTTTCAAAGGGCTGAAGCCAACTCCATGGCAACAATGTAGGGCCTCTGAGGGGGCAGCTTCAGGGTGGCCAGGGATTTACTCTTAGGCAATCAGCTCCCAGGCCCTTCAAACACTCCCCGAAAGGGCTCGGAGATGAGGGAAGTGGAGTCCAGCGTGGAGTCCTGGGCTGAGAAGTGGGGAGTCTGAAGGTCCAACGCCAAGTGCACGGAGTGAGCAGTGAGGAGCATCAACTATGGAGGGTCCTGAGCTCCAATTCCGGCTCTGTTACTTAGTCCTCCAGAGAAACATCCATCAGCTGCCTCCTGTACCCCTGCTCATCTAGAACCAGGAACCAGAGCAGCCCGGCACCTCGCAGAGGTGAGATGAAGATTGAACCGGTTATCACACGGTGAGCGGTTACTCGGCACGTGGCAGCCCATGGTGAGCCCTGAATAAGCGTTAGAGCGAGTGCTCCCCACCGTTCCTCTCAGTTCGTGCCCGAGGCTCGGTTCCCACCACTCAGACCTGTTTTGCCAGCGGCCGACCGTCTCTTCCTCTGCGTTTCTGCACAGCACCCCACCCAGGCGCCAGTTTCCCCGGTGCAGCCTTTGTCTCTCTGAGGCCAAGTAGGTGGTGATCTTGGCTTTGAGACACTGAGTCGGATGGTCTGTGGACGCCCCCTTGTGGACAACCAGCTTTCTTTTGTTCTCCCCCAGCTAAAGGGGAAAGCCAGCCTTGCACTTGGGAGGGGCCAGGTGTGTGTGTGTGTGTGTGTGTGTGTGTATGTGTTGGGGTGGGGGAGGCCTCTGTTTCTGCAGATAAAACAGGAAATAGCAATAGTTCTGGCCTCCTCCTCACCGACGGGCAAAGGGATGGGTCTATGTGTCTCTAAACATTTGTACACGTACATGGTTGACTTATGTGCTGGTTTGCGTGTCTACATGTGTGCATACACTTGATGCCACTTTTCTTGTCACAGGGGCCTCACGCTGTTCCGTTGAGACTACATGTTTTGAGAAATGGAAGCACTGTGTGGCGTGAGGCTATTGCTATGTAGAGTAGCATGTGTAGTCATCATGCCGTACTCAGTTTATCCAGTCACTCATTTGGATATTCAGTCCCACAAATATTTACTGAGTGCCTGCTATGTGCCCTGTGTCCTGAGGTCTGGGGAGGCAAGAGTGACAAAGACAGAATCTGTTCCCTGCCCTCTCCCAGTCCAGTGGGTGAGAGAGACAAGGGAGGGAACCGTTGCAGGACAGGGATTGGTAAAGATGCCCAGGGAGGCTTCCTGGAGGAGGTGACCCCTGAGATGAGCCATGAAACGGTGGGTGCTGTGGCCTCTTCCGGCTTTGAGGCGGAGGGGTTGGGGCAAAGAGCCCTGGGGGGGGGGGCGGTTAGAACGATACTTTTAACCCCAGATCTCTGAGCAGGTCCCTTTCTTTGGGTCTGTTTCCTGCTGGGTTAAGCCAGAAGGGCTGGCCATGATACTTAGAGTTTGTGTGGACTCTGATGTTTTCTGAGCTTTTCTTTCCTTGGCCTGAGGCATTCTCTTCCCTTCCACTCTTCATTGTACTCCGCCCCCTTCCCTGAAGAAATGAGAACCAGACGGAGTGTTGGAAAGCACAAAAACACTCATGTACTCATGTAGGGCATGTGCGTGCCTGTGGACACGCACACAGGCACCCACACACGCGTTCCTCCATCCCCACCCCTGCCCTGCTCGAAACCCCCCGCTGCCGCCCAGCTCTGAGGTGGCCTGACCAAGGAGGGATGGGACGGAGGGGACCTCTCAGCAGAACAAGATGCTTCTACTCGTGGCTCCGTGGGCAGGTCACTCAGCTTCCCAGAGCTGCTGGCAGACCAGCTCGGTACCCAGCTGACAGGGCTTCTGTGATAAGCAGAGTTGACTTATGTGAAGTGCTCCCCACTCTCTGGGGCCCTTAGTGGGCTTTCAGAAAGTGGGAGCTAAAAGCAATTGCATTAAAAAATGTCTAGTGTGAGTTCGGATCCTTGTCCCTGCAGGGGCGAAGGTTTTGACCGGAATGCCACTCTGACCTTCCTGGTGACAATAATCTAGGGGGGAAAGTCAGACATGTACCCAACTCCCTCCAGATGGCTGTGCACTCTGGTTTCAGTTAGAATGAAACTGGCATGGCTGACATGGCTCAGTGGTTGAGCATCAACCAATGAACTAGGAGGTCACGGTTCAATTCCCGGTCAAGGCACATAGGCAGGTTGTGGCTCCCTCCCCAGTACGGGGTGTGCAGGAGGCAGCTTATCAATGCTTCTCTCTCATCACTGACATTTCTCTCTCTCTCACCCTCTCCCTTCCTCTCTGAAATCAATAAAAACACAGTTTAAAAGAGAATGCCGCTTATTAACTGGGTAACTTGGGCCAAGTCTCCTAACCTTTCCTAAGCCCCAGTTTCTCATCTGTGAAACGGGAACTTGACGGAAGCTCCCGTGTACAGTTGCTGTGAGGATTAGCTGCGATACCGAATGTAAAAGCACTTGGTATAGTTCCTGGCGTATAAGAAGTGCTCGGTAAATCAGCAGTTGCTTGTAGTGGTCAGGGTAGGCTAACGGGTGTAACAAATAGGCCCAAGAATGGGCAGTGGCTTAGAGATGATAGAAGGCTGTTTCTTGTTCCTGCCGTGGGCTCATCCAGAGACCACGTTGCTGACACCTGTGCCATCCTCAGCGTGTGGCTTCCAAGGCCATTTTGGAAAGTCAAGGTAAGGGGTGGAGATTTGGAGTCACGCGTGGCCTTTCTGCAATGGGGTCCAGGGGAATGCGTAGTCATGGAGATAAGGGAGTGAGAGATGGGGAGGAGGAGACTGGGAAAGAGAAAGAGAAGGGTGTGTGTGTGTGGGGGGAAGTCTGAGGTTCGAGGAGGAGAGAATAGAAGAAACAGAAGGGGAAGGAAAGGTGTCTTTGATTGGCCCCATCTCCATCCTTCTTCCAGGGGCCCTCAGGTCCCCCAGTTGTCACCTGGAAGCTTCGTTTCCCAGAGGTCTGCCCACTCAGGGCCCAGCCCTCCACACCCTTGGTGCAGGGAGAGGCTTGATCTCCTCTTTCTACTTTGTTCTCCCTCCAGGAAGGAAGTGGCTCCAGATGCTGTGGGTGGGACATTCCTTGGCTGTGCTCATTGTTCCCAGATTTCCCATGATTCCCGATGGCAGAGCTGGCTCCTCTAACCAGCCTCAGAGACGGGGAGAGTCTTGCTTAAGAACAGCCCACACCCCAGGAAGCCTGACTCTCATTTTTAAGCCACCGCAGCCCTCTAGGTGTAAGATCTGTCTCTGGAGAGATGCTGTGACAATTCGGTTCCACCCAGATCTGCTAGGCACCTGCCCTGGCCCAGGACTCTGCACTCAGGAGCTCACAGTGGCCTGGGGCGACGAGATATGGTTCCCAGGACTATAGACCCCGTGAAAGAGGCCCATGGGAACTAAAGGAAGGAAAGTTCACTGTTGAAACATTGCCCTTACCCGTTTGGCTCAGTGGATAGAGTGTCGGCCTGTGGACTGAAGGGTCCCGGGTTCAATTCCAGTCAAGGGCATATACCTCGGTTGCAGGCACATCCCCAGTAGAGGGTGTGCAGGAGGCGGCTCATCGATGTTTCTCTCTCATCGATGTTCCTGACTCTATCCTCCTCTCTTCCTCTCTGTAAAAAATCAATAAAATATTTAAAAAAGAAGAAATGTTGCTTGGATCATGAGGGACCCATGGGAATCTGACAGGTGGTGATGGCTGGGATGGGACTGCAGGGGAGCAAAGAGCATGTGCAGAGGTGGCGAGAAAGGGAAGTGCAGGCTTCACTGGGGGACACGGACCAGTCCAGTTCAGCTGAAACAGAAGGAAGGACGGGAAGGCAGGGGTCACTGAGGCCGGTAGGGAGTTGGGATTAGATGGAGAGGGCATATATGGGAAGTGTGGGGCTGGCCATGTGGAGCCCGGCGAGGCTTTTGAGCAGAGGAGGGGTAAGAGGGTACCTGGTGAGCTGCTCTTTCTGTGGGCACACTTGCCTAGCTGCCCTCGCCCTGTAGTGGGTATGGGGCTGTTAATGCTTAACAGTTAAGGTTAGCAATTCACGGGAACAATAACACTGAAGGGATTCAGTCTCTGCTCTGGTTGGTGGTTGTGCTTGGCGGGGGTCTGGAAAGAGGAAATTGGTCTTCCAAAGGCATGTTCCTGTGGGGGTGAAAAAAGACGACAGGCCCAGTGAAGGTGAAGATGGACCTGGGTCAGAGAAAAATTCCGGCCTGGGCTGTGATCACCCACCACAAACGGCTTTTAGTCACAAGTTTTAGTTTCAGATCATCACCCTGTGTGGCTACTTTCGGTCTCTGAGTTTGGGAGGCTGCCCGGTAGGGTTAGGATGTGGCCCCTTATTTCACCTGCCCCCCCGCTGTGGGACGTGGGGCCACCTTGGTAAGCTCTGTTGGGCCTCCGTTCCCTCAGAGTGACCTGGGATCCGAGCACGAGCGTCAGAGTAAAATGAGAGCCACCGGGCTGTCTTACCACTTCGTTCCGTACAAATTAGTTCCTAAGTGTCGGGACCGGGCAGGGGTCAGGGGCGGGGCGGAGGGGCGCATATTCGTCGCTGCGCACAGCTCGGCTTGGAGAGGCCAGCCCTGTCCTTTGCAGCCAGTGGCACAGGTTAGGGGCTCCTTTACCCGCCTTCCTGCTTACCTGGCAGGAGAGGGAGCGGGGAAGAGCCGTCAGGATGGAGGATCATTTTGCCAGTTTTTGTCCAAAGTCCATGACGAGCGACGTGTCAGAGCCACCCACCTCCGTCTCTCGTCTCCGCTCTAGACCTGGGGGAAGTGGGAGAAGTGGACAGTTCTTGGTTGAAATCCTAGCTCCGCTTCTTAACAGCTAGTGACCTTGTGCACATTAGTAGCCCCTTCCGGCCTCAGTTTTCTTGACCTTACAATGGGAATAATAATAGCACCGATTTAAGTGTTGTGAGAACGGAATGAGCCGATGGTTGCACAGTTTGCACAGTCGCTGAAGCCTATTAGGCGCCTCTTGAATGCCAGTTTCCCTCCTTCCTTCTTTCCTTCATTTCTTCCCCCTCCTTTATCCCCTCTTAGCTACCTACTTTCATGGAGAATATTATGGCCGCCCCACTCTGAAAGACCAAAGGAGATGGGAGAACAGGAAACTGGTTATTTCACCCCCGGGCACAGGACTCTGGGGTGCAGGCTTCTCCTGCGTCCATTACCCTGGTGGCGCTGGGGCAGCAGGAGGGGAGGGAGCTAGCTGGACCTGAGCTTCCTCCTTCCTGAGACCAGCTTCTCCTGTCAACACATCCAGATGCCCCATCCCTCTCTCTGCCAGCCCCCTGAGAAAGACCCGCTAACTAATTCACACTAGGATGTTCATGGCGATAAACGAATCAACGAATCAACGATATTCACACCCTAAGGGTGCTGATAGCTTTTAATGGCTTTCCAGTTCAGCCAACACAGTTCCCCTCCCTGAAGCCAGCTGGGGCTCAGCTGCAGGGCTGGTTGCCCACGGGGAGTGAGGTTGTCATGGGGGGCTGGAGAGCCCACCGAGGGGCTCCGGATCAGGGCTAAGGGTGGGGGGGCACAAGCCTAGGTGCAGAACTGGAGCACCGGGTCTCCTCTGACTTCTGTTAGAGAGTGGGTGGGAGAGAGCGGGGCCAGAGGAGACCTTGCGCCTGGCCCTCTGCCCACCATGGCCCCTTGCTTCAGGAAGGGCAATGTCTGGAAGGTGGAGGGGAGGCGGGCAAGAGGCAGGCTCGGGCAGGAGCTTCTCCACGCATCCTCCCATCTTCAACACAGGCAACCGAGGACGCTCCAAGGTAATGACCGCCAAACCCACCGGACCTTTGGTCTGGGGCAGGAAGGCGGTGGCGACGAGGTGGACTGGCTGCATGTTCCCTTGGGCAGCGCTGTGAGCAGAACGGATCTGCTAGAACCATGGTCGGCAAATTGCGGCTCTTTGGCTGCTTGAGTGTGGCTCTTCCACAAAATACCTCGGCCTGGGCGAGTCTCTTTTGAAGAAGTGGCATTAGAAGACGTTTACGTTTAAAAAATTTGGCTTTCCAAAGAAATTTCAATCGTTGTCCTGTTGCTATTTGGCTCTGTGGACTCATGAGTTTGCCGACCACTGTAGGAGGCCTGGGCCTGGGCTGAGGAGTCACCTAGGGGTCTTGTCAAAATGCGGATTCCGATCCCGCAGGTCTGGGCCCCGCATCTGCCGTGCTTACAACTCCCGGTGCCGCTGGCTGGGGACCCTGAGTAGCGAGGTGGTGAGTGGGAGTGGGGGGGGCCAGGGACTCTCTAGGCCCAGGCATGTCCTTAAGGAGCTGGACCTCTGCTGTCCCTGCTGGCCCTCACCCTGTGGTCTCTAAGGCCACACGTTGGTGGGTGGCCCCGGGGCTGAGCTCACCCCCTCGGCCACCCCTGTGGGCGCTGTCCCAGGGGGTCAGAGGAAGGCGCGCCCTTGGCCAGTGATGAAGAAGAAGAGCAGTCACCCATCATGAGAACTCGCCATGAGGCCTGTCCGCAGCAGAGCCAGGCGGCGAGGTATTTCTGAGGCCTGCGGGCCCCTGGGTTTGGAGGGCTAGGAGACCTGTGACTCTGAGGCGATCTGGGGAGTCTCAGGGATCCCGTTGTCGGGGCTCAGCACAGTGCGAGAGCTGAGGGATCGTGGGGGACACGGCCCCACCCTGCCCGAGCTGCCGGCCCAGGCGGGAAAGCAGCTCAGAGACTCAGATCAGGGTGCTGTCCCCAGCATGCGAGCCCTGCCCCACAGCAGGTAAACACTGCGCTTTGTACCCCAGGAAGCTCCTGGCACAGAAGCTTCAGCCTCCCCCCCTCCAACCCCCCCACCCAGGGCTGGGTTCCTGTCAAGGAAACAGAGAAAGTTTCCACTGCACGCTTGCATGTGTGTGTGTGTGTGTGTGTGTGTGTGCAAGTAGAAGTGCCCTATTATCTTTTCCTTTATGCAGAAAATCAGGTCAGTGGTTTGACTGCTGTTGCTAACCGCACGGTGCCACGGGGAGGTGGCCGAGCGGCCGTGGCCTCCAACTGCCCCGGCCGAGGGCAGGAGGGTGAGGGCGGGCGGCGTCTGTGGCCGCTGGGCCTCCACGGTTTGGCTCCCAGGCCTCTGGGTCCCCAGAAAGCAGCGGCCATGGCTGCCAATCTGGGGGGGAGCCACATCCTGTTTCCCTCTAGCATTCCTCTCCCTTCCTCAGCCTTGGCCTTGGCCTGGGCCGCCTGCCCGGGCCCTGAAGCCTCCCAGGTGGACGCCGTTGGGTAATCGGGGAACTGGGCCCGGGGAGAGGCGGCCGGCCGCCCTGTGGCTGGGGCTGCGGCGTGGAGAGCTCTGGGGTTAGACTCGGGGTGGAGCGAAACTCCCCGTACAGATAATAATAACAACAACAACAAGGGCTCCAGCTGCCGAGCACTTTCACACCCGTTTCCTCGCCTCGCCCACAGCCCCTTGGAAGAGGAGAGAGTGGGCGTTCGCCCCGGTCACGCCCCAGCTGCTGACGCGGGTGTTCAGGTGTTCGGGGAGGGAGTGAGGTCAGGAGCCTGGTTCAGAGGCATCCAGCCTCCAGCCCTCGCCTCACGCTCCCCTTCTGGGGCCCTTTCCTTTTGGGAAACTTTCCTCACGGCCTGGCGGGGGGCAGGAGGCCCAGGCTGCAGCCACAGGGCCTCTCGGGGCAGCACAGCGAGTGGCCAGGGTTCGAGCAGCTTGGCTGGGTCCTCTGGCTCCGAGCCTCCTGCAGGCTGCCTCACCTCTGGGATGGATGGTGGTGGGGGAGGGGGGAGAGACTCTCCTTCCAGCCTCTAATGAATGGGGTGGGGGACACAGAGCAGGGCATCTCTTAGGAAGGGCAGCCCCTTCATCCTCTTGTCATCTTGGCTTTTAAGTTCATTGCCTTGTCCAGTAGTCCCCCCCCCCCCCCCCCCCCCCCCCCCCCCCCCCACCCCACACACATTCCCAAGCCCTTCTCCATCAGCTTTTGCTGCCCTGGCTCGGACAATAGAGGCTGATGAAGTTCAGACAATAGAGGGTGATGTTCCAACTGCTGAGAGCACAGCCCCCCCCCCTGCCCCCTCCCCCCCCCCTCCTGCAGCCAGAAATCATCTGTGCCGGATGGCTGGGGCCCAGGCTGCCAGACTCAGGCCTTTCTTCTCCCTCCCACTTCTTACTGGAAATGAGCCCCTGTCAGGCCCCCCCTTCTTTCCCTGCCCTCCCCACACCTCCCTCCAGGGCGATCAGACTCCACCTCTCCGCTGGGCACCCCTGTGCAGTGGGGCAGCGGCGGGAGGAGAGGGAGGGGGTGGTGCCCACAGCCTCTGGAGGCCCTTCTGGGTGGGGAGCCTGGTTCTGGCCTCTTGGGTCAGCACAGCGAGCGGCCTGGGAGGAGCGGCTGGCCCGAAGGCTGCGAGGCTGGGTGCTGGCACTGCACAGGCCGAGCTGGAAGTGACAGAGCGCCTGGGGGGGGTGGGGGGTGGGGGGCAAACTGGAGTTTCATTTCCTATGGAAACAGTGTATTTGCAGAGGAGCCTGCGTCAGAGCCGGACCCTGCGCCTGGGGAGGGGGCGGGCATCGGCGGACCGGGTCATCTGTTGACTGTCTGAGACGCGGCCAGGACAGCACGTAAGGGTGAAAGGCGCCCTTACTTTCAGCCTTGACTCAGTTCTTCCCGGAGAGGGGCCCCGCTTCCCCGGGCATGCCTCCGCCACGCAGGACTTTTTGGGTAGATTTTCGACTGTGAGTCAAGGGTGTGGGAAGACCCCGGCTTCACCGTTGGAACATCTCTTGCCCAGATGTTTTCTCTGACCTGCGCTGTGCCCGCACTGGGCTGGGCCAGCCCATCGGGCGTTGGTCTGTGCCGACTGCGTTCGGCGGCCAGGGCTTCCTTTCCTGGAAGGAGCCGTGCCCAGAAAGGGCGCAGGTGCAGCGGTGCCACGCCCCTTGCTCTGCAACCACAGCCGGTGACTTCTGTCGTCCCGTGTCAGGGAGCTCGTTCTTACTTCTCCTGGGGGAGAGTCACCCCGAAACGGTCAAGGCAGGCACCTAGGGGAGGGGGGAGGACTCCAGTCCTGGTCATGGGGAGGGGTCTGCATTGCCCCCCCCACCCCCAAAGACATGGTCTAGGCTGGAGGCCTTTTGTGTCCGGGCGCCACCAAGATGAGGCCCTTGTTCTATGTTAATTTCCCACTTGGGCATCATTAACGGAGCCAATAAAAACGGAGTTTTCCTTTTCACGTCACTGTACTGTTACCAGGAGCTCCCACCTCCACCATTTTATTTAACGGCTCTAAGAAAGCCCGTTTTCGGGGGGGGGGGGGAGATGAAGGCTAGGGAAGGTGGGGCCCCGGACAAGGTTACACAAATGGTACGTAGCGAAGTCAGTACGGCAATTGGGGGCCGGGTTCCTTGCTTCACCCCCTCCTCCCAGTCAAGGGGCATCTGGTGACCAGATCTCCCGCCCTGGCCGGCCTCCAACCCGCCTGGAGGACGGGAACCGGCTGTGCCCGGGGAGACGCGGCCGGCGGGGAAGGACAGCGCCACATCTGGGCTCCTGCCGGAAATGGGGCTGCATATCAGAGCTCTCACAGGCCCCGACGCTTGCCCAAGCCATTTCGCCCTTCAGCCTCTCACTCTCCGTCTCAATACATCGAGGAAGTGTCTGGATCTGAGCCATCTATGCCCGCGTAAGAATTCCAACAAAATCAAGGTTTAAATATATATATTTTAGAAAGGAAGGGAGAGAGAGAGAGAGAGAAACATCAATGACGAAATCTGCCTTCTGCACGCCCCACGTGGGGATGGAGCCTGCGGCCGGCCCTGGGCTCTGACCGGGAATCGAGCTGTGACCTTTTGGTTCATAGGTTGGCACTCCACCACCGAGCCATGGCAGCAGCGAGAAATGAAGGTTCTTATTGGTTCCACGCAGTGGCTGTTCCTTCTCCACGTGGGCGCTGTAACGGGACTGGCCATGGCGCACGGTTACATCCCTCAGAGCGTATTTGTTTATGATTAACTCTATAGTAGCCCCTAACACAGTGGTCGGCAAACTGCAACTCTCAAGCCACTGACCTAGACTCTTGATTCCAGTAATTACAGGCTGTTGCTCCTTGTGATTAAGCCCCTATCCCAGTGGTTGGCAAACTCATTAGTTAACAGAGTGGCAAACCTCGGCTCATGAGCCGCAGTTTGCTGACCACTGCCCTAACAGGTCACTGGGCTCCCAGGGGAGGTGCAGGGTGTGGAACAGTTATTAATAGGGAAATTTGGATGGGGGGAGAAAAGTTGAGGAAGAAGAGTTTCCAGGTCTTGGTCTGGGGGGTGGTGGGTGGTGTGTGGTGGGAACACAGCGGGGGCTGAAGGGGTGGTGGGTGATAGACTGTGTCCACTCTCATGAGCACATCTGGCTGGGAAGGGAGGAAAGGAGGAGAGGAATAAACACGTCTCAACATCTGCTGCTAATGAGGGGTCTGGAATTTCTGGACCGAGGATCAGATTGCAGGCCTGACAAGGAGACAAGATGTTTAACAGAATCCAGGGGCGCAGCTGCAGCCTCCACGCACCTCTCGCAACCCTGCCCTGTGCACATGGCATCCACACACACTCCCAGCCCTGCCCTGTACACATGGCATCCATACACACTCCCAGCCCTGCCCTGTACACATGGCATCCACACACACTCCCAGCCCTGCCCTGTACACATGGCATCCACACACACTCCCAGCTCTGCCCTGTGCACATGGCATCCATACACCCCTCCCAACCCTGCCCTGTACACATGGCATCCATACACACTCCCAGCCCTGCCCTGTACACATGGCATCCATACACACTCCCAGCCCTGCCCTGTGCACATGGCATCCATACACACTCCCAGCTCTGCCCTGTGCACATGGCATCCATACACCCCTCCCAGCCCTGCCCTGTGCACATGGCATCCATACACCCCTCCCAGCCCTGCCCTGTGCACATGGCATCCATACACCCCTCCCAGCCCTGCCCTGTGCACATGGCATCCATACACCCCTCCCAGCCCTGCCCTGTGCACATGGCATCCATACACCCCTCCCAGCCCTGCCCTGTGCGCATGGCATCCATACACCCCTCCCAGCCCTGCCCTGTGCACATGGCATCCACGCACCCCTCCCAGCCAGGGCCCCAGAGCTTTGTTCTGTTGCCCCTGAAGTTAAGGCAACTGAACAGTGCCAATGGGCAGCAGGTGAACCTCACGTGTCTGAGTGTTACGTGTGAGTGTCCCCAGCCCCCCTGAGTAGTGTGCATGCTACACGGAGAGTGCATGTGGGATGAGGGGAATGTTGCTGGACGTGGGGAGGTGGGTACACGTATTTGTACTGCTGTGTCTGTGTGCAGTGTGTGCGCTCTTGTCTATCAATGTGTGCTTCTGAAGCACGCTGTGAATGCATGCACTTATGAATGTCCAGCAGCAGGACTGGCTGCAGGACTTGCAATGCCCAGTGCAACATGTACATGTGGTGCCTCTTGCTCAGAATTATTAAGTTTCAAGGCAGAGACAGCCAGTCATTAAACCCTGCGTGGCCCCGTCCCAGCGCAGGAGCCCGTGTGACTGCGCAGGCCTCAGGCGGGAAGCCGGTCGCGTCTGTGTGTGCTGAACCCTTTGCTCACAGCCCCCAGGCCAGGCGCTCAGCAGCCGCAGGTGCCTGTCAAAGGAAAGGTGTGCCTGGTGCTTTATTTTTGGCGCCTTCCCCTTCGCTGCCTGCTCCCACAGTGCTCTGTGTTTCTTTTGTTTTACTGCCTTTGGTGGAAGGATGACAGACGCTCCCTCCCCCTGCTGCCACAGTGGCCCCACCAGAAACCACAGCTGGGGGTGGGGCAGCTTCCTCAGCCCCTCACCCCCTCACTCATCCTGCACCCCTTCCAGGCATCGCCCGAGGAGCCCTGCCCGCCAACCCCGCCCAGGCAAGGTACCTGCAGCACACCAAAGCCGGAGGGGTGAACCCAGCTGGTCCAGCTTCCTCATTTCACAGCTTCACAGATGGAGGCCCAGAGAGAGAAAGTGCCCCCCCCTCCCCACCATGATGCCCAGGGAGTCTGTGGCAGAGCCAGAACCCCTGCCTCCCAGGGCATACAGCCCTGCAGGCCGGCTATGGAGAGGCAGGGTGAGAGGCAGGGCCTGGAGGGGAGAAAGGGAGACCAAGCTCTCAGCAAAGTCTTGGTTGTTGCCCGGCAATGGGGTCCCATCCCTATGGCAGGGGAGACTCTGTCTTTGTTGTTTGATGCGCCCTCCTCCCAGGGCAGAGCTCGGCATCCAGTAGGTTTTGAAAAGTGTCGGCTGGCACATCTGGAGAACATTGGCATGATGCCCGTCACAAAGTCAGGGCTCCATGTACACATTCTGTCATGAATAAACAACTATTTAGTTGGCCCGTGGAGTGGAGTGGTAAGAGCGTGAGCTTTAGAGGCCAGGTAGAACTAGTAGCTGTCAGGATCACGTGGGCGCTTTATCACGGAGTAGCTGTGTGATTTTGGCGAAGTTGCTTAATGTCCTGAGCCTCAACGTCCTCATTGGTAAAATGGGACTCCGGGGACTCTGGGAGGTGAGGGTTGTTGTGAGGATTCAATCAGATATGATACTTAGTCGAGTGTGACGTGCATGATAACATTTGAATACTATTGTTCTTCTTGCGAGCTGTGTTAGCTCAGGTAAGTCCCATACACTTCCGCTTCTGCACCCGCTGGCCCTGGCCCATTGCAGGCGCTCAGGAAATGGGAGCCCAGGCCCCTCCTAAGCAAGGCCCCCTCCACTTCTTCAAGGTCTTTTTCCCCCTCCCCCAGGCTCTGGGATTCCTGCAGTCCCTTCTGTGACCCCCCCCCCCCCCATCCCTGCTGGCACCTACGCTCTGTTCGACTCTCTCAGTGTGAACACTCACAGGCTCTTGGCAGCCCACGGTCTCCCCATGTTTGGGGGTTCGGGAGCCTGGACAGGGGTGGGGTTTCTGAAAAGGAGGCGGGGGGCAGAGCAGGTTAGCTCTTGGACAAAAATCCAAGTTCTGCCGTCCACCAAGGACCGAAGAATCCAGGCCTGTGTCTTGTTCTGAAGATGAAGATGAAGGCAGAGGGTGTCCACGAACCACCCAGGTTCAGAGCGTCCCATCGTCCTCCTTGCTTTGCTTCCCCTGAACCCCCTAGAGCAGAGTTTCCACCAGCATCCCTCGGGCAGGGCAGCTGGGCGACCCTGAGATGGGGTGTGAGGAGAAGGCAGGTGGAAAGGGATGGCAGTGCAGGCAAGAGGGCGGTGAGGGAGGAAGCCGAGGCTCCTGCAGGAGACGGAGCTGACGCCGGTGACTGACTCCTGGCTCCTGGCTGGACCACAGACCTCCAGCCGCTCCATGGAGACAACCCCCCTCTCCGTCCCGGGGCCCGGGAAGAATGCACCCCCGGGCCTTTGCACGTGACCGCATGCCTGCTTCCGTCGCTGAAGTGCGGTTTGCACGAACCAGACGAGATGATGTGCCTGCATTTCCAGGCCTCTGTTTAGACGCTGGGGGGAGGGTTGGGGGCATTTCATCGGCAGCATGTGCTGAACTTCACGCCAGCTATTTACTTAGAACAAATATGAACAGCTCCGGCCTAAGCCAGCTCTGACACAGGCACGAGAAGACGCAAGTCCTGTTTCCTCACTGGTCCTCTTGCCAGGACCCGGGGCGCGAGGGCTGACCTCGGGGACCTATTGCTCCATCAGGGGACGGAGCTGGTCGGAGCCGGGCAAAACCTGACCCCCGCCCTGCGCCATGCTCCCGCGTGTGGGAGATGTTTATTTACACGGAGAGGGGAATGTGGGGGCCAGACCGCCCAGCGGTCACGGTGACCCGGGAACCGCCCAGCAAGTGGATGCCTCGGGGTTAACGAACAATAGATAAAAATAAGCTCATGGCTGTCAGGATAAATGGAGGGGGGGGGGCAGGGGCCGACAGCTGCAGAGAGGTCCGAGTCAGGCTGCATGCTCACACCCAGAGGCGCTGTGGGAACGCTCACGTCCCCTCATTGCTGACTTCCGATGGGATCGGTTTTCTTGTGTTAGTCTAGGGCGGTGGTCGGCAAACTCACGAGTCCGCAGAGCCAAATACCAACAGGACAATTATTGAAATTTCTCCGGAGAGCCACATTTTTTAAACGTAAACTTCTCCTAACGCCACGTCTTCAACATAGACTCGCCCAGGCCGTGGTGTTTTGTGGAAGAGCCACACCCCAGGGGCCAAAGAGCCGCATGTGGCTCGTGAGCCGCAGTTTGCCGACCCCTGGGCTACCGCTGCTCTGCCTGGTGAGCCAGGGGCTGCGGAGCCGTGGTCCGTGTCTCTTTCTGGGCCCGAGACAGGCCATGCAGGGGCGGCGGCGGGGTTATGGGTAAGGCGGCTGCTGCTGCTGCACCCCGGGGGTGAGGACTGACAGGGTTGGCCTTTTGGGTTGGAAGAGAGGCTCACCCCCTTTCCCTCCCCTCCTGGGGTTTTCCTAGGAGCTCACGTGAGGGAAACGGAGCCCCTTCTCCGCAGAGAAGGCCAGGGCCCGCCTGTCTCTGAGACCAGAACAGCCGCCGTCTCCCTGGCCGCTGTGTGTGGGCTTGCAGGTG
The DNA here is from genome assembly GCA_027563665.1 of Antrozous pallidus. Classification (NCBI taxonomy): domain Eukaryota; kingdom Metazoa; phylum Chordata; class Mammalia; order Chiroptera; family Vespertilionidae; genus Antrozous; species Antrozous pallidus. The sequence goes on from CM050526.1 coordinate 45,685,429, forward strand.
AGCGCATCTTTCCCGAAATGCGCTCAGTCCAGCCCGGCCTGGTGGCCCCTGGAAACCAGCCCTGCCTCACCTTCCCCTGCCTTCTGCTCCCCACTCAGAATCGCTCCCCGCTCCCCATCTCTTCTGCCTTACCCCCCACCCCTGTCACCCCCGTGGGCCTGTTTATTCTGCCTCCAGCACTTCATCCTCCACCCAGAAATGCAACTGGGAGCCCGAGTCCCGGGGAGGAGCCTCCTTGAAAGTGTCAGCTGTCGGTCTCCCTACGCTCATTGTCCTTCTGCTCTCCCACACCCCAGGGCGAGGATGGGGACTGGGTAAGAGGGAGAGGGGCCTGGCCACAGGACCACAGGGATGGAGCCTCCAGAGGAGAGCCGGCAGGTCTGGATGAGGGTGGATGCCGGGGCGGGTGTGCAGGGGGAGCAGATGACTGAGGAGGTGGGGGTGGGGGGGAGAGTGCTGGATGGGGGCTCAGAGCCTGGGTCCAAGCTCTAGTGTTGCTACAAGTTCCTGAGAGACCGCAGGTGGGCAAGTCCCCTCTCTGGCCTCATTGACCCACCTGCACGGTCGGTGGGAAGGACAGAGGTCGGTGGGAAGGACAGACTAACTCACTCAAAGTTGCCCTCCAGCTTGACTTATAAAGCGTATGGGGGTGGAAAGGGGCTGAGGAGTTGGATTTCGGTTTCCTCGCGGTTAGCGTCTGTTTTGTTTTTTAGCTACCACTTATTAAACATCTCAGTGATGATCAGCAACACTTTCATAAGAATTCCTAAACGTTTTACACGTATAGATTCTTTCCCGCCTCGCCACAACCCTAGGACGTAGGGACCGTGGTCATCCCCATGACACAGACAAGGAAACCGAGGCACAGAGAGCCTGAGTAAGCTGCCAAGCTGTGCGGGTGCGACTCACACCGGGCGGTCCGGCTGCAGCGCGCCCGCGCCCCACACCGCGCTCTGCACCCCAGGGCCTGTGTGAAGCGTTCGCCAAATCCTCTCCATTTCGCAGCGGAGAAATCTGAGACTCTGAGCAGTGGAGCCCCTGCTCTCCCCCACCCACCTCTCGGGTCTTGCCAGAGCCCCGGGCCCCCAAAGCAAGTTTATCCAACATCCCTGCGTTGCAATGTCTCTTTAAGCAAGTCAGTTCCTCCCTCCGGGCCTCAGGGTCCCAATCTGGAGAAGGACTGGGTGCTGGACCGGTAAGGCCTGAGGCCCTCGCAGCCCTGGGAGTCCATGCTTGGTGAAGTGGGGTGCTTCTGGCTGAAATGACAGATGTGTGGCCTGGAGTTGTAGCCAGGGAGGATGAGGGGACCGGGGGTGGCGATGGAGAGAAGGGGAAAGCTGCAGGAGATGCGGAGGGGCTGTGTGGGCCATGAACCTGGAGGCAGGGGCAGTATAGGAAGCAAGCAGAGAGAGAGAGAGAGAGAGAGACAGAGAGACAGAGAGAGGGGGGAGGAGAGGCTCTGGGGATTGGAGGTGTTCCACAGTGAATCTGGTTCTTCTTCCCAGGGGTCCCCCAAAACTCAGGGTAGGCATGTGAGAGTGTCAGGCAAGGGAGCAGGGCCAGGCCAGCAACTAGCCACGGTGAGAAGGCCAGCAGCTGGGGCACAGACGCTGGTGGGTGTTTTGTTGTCTCTGTAAATACCTGCAGATGTCCAGTCGTTTTAGAAAAAAGTATTTGGAGCCGAGGTGGCATGTGTGTGCGGTTGGCCTGGCTTCCTGTCCATGACCGCTCTGTTACCCTCCTCCCTTCAGGGACCAGGGCCTTTTCCCACTGTCCCCTCATTAGGGAGTGCACACCAGCAGGCAGCAGGCGCGTCTCCCTTGGGGGGGGGCCTCCAGGCATGCTGGGATCACCCCGCGCCCCACGCTCGCTTGCATGCACACCGTTGCATCTTTACTATTTAGTGCGGCTGTGGGGCTGGATCGCTGCCCCCCCCCGCCCGCCTGCGTCTGTGGTCTGTGCCAGGCTCATTCTTCCCAGGATGCCAGGTCCCGGCTGGGAGCCTGTTTGACAAATGGTGGCCAGGGCACCCCTCAGAGGAAGGTAATGCCATGTGCTCACGAGATCGGAGAAGGGGTTTCCTGACCTGGCAGGCTTCATCTCACTCTGGAAAATGGGCGGAGTCACCTTTGGCATGAGTGTTCAGCCCCACCCCTCCCGGCCCCCCGAGCTGTTACAGCGCTGGGTCCTTCCGATACCGCCTCACACACCACAGGTTAGACCAGCGGTCGGCAAACTCATTAGTCAACAGAGCCAAATCGCAACAGTACAACGACTGACATTTCTTTGGAGAGCCAAATTTTTTAAAACTTAAAACTATATAGGTAGGTACATTGTTATTAACTGAATTAGGGTCCTCCTAAGCTGGCCTTTGCTAAAAACTCAAGGGGCCGAAGAGCAGCATGTGGCTCGAGAGCCGCAGTTTACCGACCACTGGATTAGACTAACCTCTCTGGCTTGAAGAAATCTGAGTTTGGGGCAGGCAGCAGGGCACCCAGGGACAGGGAGCCGGGCCTGTGTGGGCCGTGGCTGCTCCTGCCCCCTGCCCTCTGCTCCTCCATGATGAGCGTCCATACCCTGGAAGGCCATTGCTGCAGCAGCGGCCAGAGCGGAGGGCGATGGGCAGACCTGGCTCTCAAGCGTCCAGCAAAGGGTGCAGCCTCTGCTACGGACCCATCCCGAGCCCCCTTCATCCAGCGTGCTGTGCCCTCTGTCCAGGGGGATCCCTCCCTCTACACACCAGTTCTGGAGCCCGAGGGACTGGGCCAGGCTCGGGGCTGTAGCTCCAGGCTGGTCTGGGACAGGCCAGTGTCCATATGCACACAGGGTCAGTGAGGGTTCCCAGGTGAGAGGGACAACTTGGTTCTCCCCAAAGCTCTGCCCAGACCCGTGTTTTCGGGTCACTGGAGACTCCATTCCTGTCCCATGAGCCTGGGAAGGCTGTCCGCAAGACGCCAGCTGCACGCACTTCCCGTCCGCCTACCTCTCCGCCTCGGGGGGCGGGGGGGCTGTCATTGGATGGCTCGGAGCCTACACAGCTCAGACCTCCTGGCTCTGAGCAGCTCTGAGAAATGAAGACGGGGAAGGGAAGGGGGAAGTGGGGGTGGGGGGAGATCCGGTGGGGCGTGTGGGGGTTTGCAAAAACAACACATTCATTTGCCATTTACCCCCAAAAAGAAAATTTTCCCCCTTTCCCTCAAGGGAAAACATTTATTTGAGTAGAATGTGCTCTCTCGGTGAATTGAAAGCAGAACAGGATGACAGCGCTCTGTCCCTGTGTCAAAGAACAAAGCAGCAGCACGTCGGCCTCTGGCAGCCAGCGCTTCCCCCACACCCGGCCCCTCGCCTGGCTCCTGGCCCCGTCCTCCCTCCTAGCAGAGCCGAGACACCCGAGAAGGTCTGGCCACGCGTCATGCCCGCCCCAGAGCCCCCAGAGCCCCCAGAGCCGGGGCTGGGAACATGGCTTTGGCCGGCTGGAGGCGGCTGGCTTGGCCTGCGGGAGCCGCCACACCTCTCCCCGCAGAGAGGCAGCAGGCGAGAGGCGAGTGTGCTTTTGGGGCTGCTGGGAGGCTGCCATTTCTCGCTGGCTCGGAGGACAGTGGAAAAAGAGAGATGGAGGGAGGGATGCAGAGAGTTCGCTGGCGTCTCCCTTTCCTGGCCCAGCCAAGAAGTTTCCCCATCGCCTCCGGTCTTGGAGACACAGTCCTGTTTTCTGGAAGACCTTGCCTGCGCCCGGGAAAGTTCATTCGGAGGGCTCCCCGGGCCCCCGGACCTCTCCAGCCCTCACCAGTGTCCATCCCTTGGCTCTGGCAGGTGTGAACTTTCTCCACGTTCACTTTTGGCTTTTGGTTTGGGGGATCACCGCTTTGGTGCTGGAGTGTGGCCGGGTCTGGTCGCTCACCAGCCACTTCCCTTGCCAACTCGGTTGAGGTAGCTAGGGTTGGGCATCCATCCGTCTTCTGATGACCGCCTGTCTTCGGTGGCACGGGTTTTCGCCATGAGATAAACTTGAAGAGCCAGAACTACCTTTCCCTCAGCAGCGTTTGGGTCCTGAGTCATGTCATCTGCTCCCCGTCCCCGACCCAGGGGGGGCCCCCTGGGAGAGGTCCCTCCAGTCCAGGCTGACAAGCCTCTACGGGGAGAAGGTGGTGGTGGTCTCGGCCTCCATGCTCATGGAGGAGCGCCGGGTGTGGCGGCAGGAAGACCACTGGCGCAGCCGCTCCTGGCTGAGGCAGCCCAAGTCCTTGAAGAGCTTGAAGAGGTCGTGGCGGAACTTGACGCCGATGAAGGCGTACAGGAACGGGTTGACGCAGCAGCGCACGCTGGCCAGGCTGTAGGTGATGTCGTAGGCGATGTTGAGCTGCTTGCTGAGCTCACAGGTGGTGGTGGCGTTGGCGTTGACCACGGTCTTGGCCAGCACCACCCCGTTGTAGGGCAGCTGGAAAGCGACGAAGACCACCACCACGGCGATGATCACCTTGATGGCCTTGTTGCGTTCGAAGTTGCGCGCCTGGAGCAGCGTGCGGATGATGACCAGGTAGCAGAAGCTCATGGCCACCAGGGGGATCAGGAAGCCCACCACCATCTGGGCCACCTGGATGGCGATCAGGGCCTCCACTTGTTCGGTGATGAGGGAGCACCGGAAGGCCTGCTCGCTGTTGCTCCTCAGGATGTTGCTGTAGAGCATCTCCGGGATGGAGAGCACCGTGGCCAGGACCCAGATGCCCACGCAGGAGAGCTTGCTGATGAGAAGGACGCGGGCCCGGTGCCGGTGGGCCGACACGGCCTGCACGATGGCCACGTAGCGGTCGATGCTGATGCAGAGGAGCAGGAGCATGCCGCTGAAGAAGCTGATCTTGTAGACGCCGAAGATGAGCTTGCAGATGTTCACGCCGAAGACCCAGGACTTGGCCGCGCTGTAGGCCCAGAAGGGAAGGGTCAGGAGGAACAGGATATCCGCCATGGCCAGGTTGAGCAGGTAGGTGTCGGTCATGGTCTTGAGCCTCTTGAAATAGATGTAGGTCAGCACGACCAGCGCGTTGCCCAGCAGGCCCACGAAGCAGATGACGGAGTACATGGCTGGGAGGAACCAGGCCTTAAAGTCCCGCACCTCCTTCTTGTCGCACACGGACTCGAACAGGGTGTAGTCCACCGTGGTGTTTTCTCCGATGTAGTCGTCCGTGACCTCATCTTGGCACAGGCACACCTGTGGGGGAGGGGACAGGGGAACACGATCCAGTTTAGCCAAGTGGCTCACAATCTCGCTGCCCTGAGATTGGCCAGAGCCATGGCTGCAAAGTGCGGTCCCAATCGTCAGCATCTTCCCCATCACCGTCACCTGCACGTTCTTGGGCCCCACCTGACACTTCCTGCACCAGAACCTCAGGGCCCAGGACTCTGTTTCCCTGAACTTTCCAGGTGGTTCTCTGTTTGAAACCAACCATGTGCCGACAGTGGACTGGAGTAATCTGGGCTTTGAGGTCAGATGAGCCTTGAGATGGTTAAACACACTCCCCCTCTCCGAGCCCAAGTTTTCTCTGTGAAGTGGAGACGAGCCCCATCTCCTCACGTGGTTGCTGTGAGGCGCCTCTCCCAGGGTAGGCGCCCACTGGTCTCCACGGAGGTGTTATTTGTGGGAGCCCGTGTCTTCCTTCTGGCGCCTCCTTCAGAACCTGGCGGAAAGAGCTTTCCAGAAGGAAGCCTACACAGCACCTCCGCGTTGGAGGAAAAATCCACCTGGACGTTAAGGCTGAGCGGAGCCTGGAGTGAGGAGAGAGGAAGGCAAAGGCTCGCCCTGGTATGGGACAGGTGGCTGGGATCGTGGATGGTGAGCGACTAGAAGACTTTTATGGACCTCTGGGGCCTGGGACACAGTGCAGGGCTCAGGCAACGCGTGCCCAGTGCACTGAGCTCCACCTCCTCAGCTGTGATCGGTCCCCTTGGAGCCTGGGAAGGAAGCACAGCTCTGTGTCCCAGAGCCTCCTCCCACCTCTCTGCCTCTCTCTTCCTCTCTCTCCCTCAAGTCTCCAGGCCGATCCCGACCCACAGGCTTTTAAATGGCTGTCTGTAGAGCAGGGTGAAGGTTTGGGCGGCCTGCTGTTGGCTTAGCAACGAAGGAGGGCTTGGTGGCTGCTCAGGCCTCTGTGCACAGAGACACAGCGACGGCTGAGCCCGGGCAGCGAAGGAGCTGGGCTGGAGGCTGGTAGTCCCTCCTCTGGGCACAGGGCTCTGGGCAGCTCACCATGAGGGACTGCCATACAGCTGGGGAGCTGGAGGGATGTTAAAGGTGAGGACAGGGAGGCAGGCTCTGGAAGAAGCCATGTGGCTCTCTCAGGGCCTCCAGGGTCCGAGGCCAGAGGTGGAGGCCCGGCTCCCGGCTTCCCTGTGTCCTGTCTCTGTCTCTCTCACTTCCAGTTTGGAGTCATCACTGTCCTGCTCCGGGGACGGGATGAGGGGATAATGCCAGGGGCCTCTTCTTTGGGTGTTGTTATCTCGAAAAGAAAAGTCAGTGGCAACCTCTTTTCCCTTGTCCGGGCATGACTGCAGCCTGGACGTCTTAACGGACCATCCACCGTAAGGCCCGAGGCCTTAGGTCTGAGGCCCCTGGACATGGGGGTTCTGGGTCTTCCTAGAGGGCCATCCATGCAGCCTTTATGAAGTGTGCTCCCCACAACCCCTGCCTTCGCTCTCCCCCTTTCCTACCCACCTCTCCCATGAGCCACCAAGCTTGAGGCCTCTGCAGCCCACAGCCCCACCACTTCCTGCCCCATCTGAGCCACCTCCATCCACCCAAGTAAAGAGAAGAATGAGTTTCAGCTGTCCCTCCCCCGCCCCCACCTCCCAGCCTGCAGTGTAGTAATACAGCCCATCCGGAGTCCTGGAAATAGGGGAGCGGGAGGGGCGGGAGTGGGGCTGGGGCAGGGGGCCAGGCTGTGGGCTGCAGCCCAAGCTCCAGGGGCCTCTGGGCTGGGGTTTCGGGAACCGGGCCCAGCGTGGGGCCTGCCTCTGGCCAGAGCGCCTGGAAAGCCGCCCCTCTGGCCTCCAGACCTGGGGGAGAGCCAATTCTGAAGCAGTGCCTCTCCAGCTCTGGTCTCAGCTGCCCGCCCTCCCCCCCCCCCCCAAGGCAGCCCTCACTCCAACAAAGCGGGGAGAGTGGACTTCAATTCCTTTCAATTCCTTCTAACTCCGGATCGATGGATGGGGGCCCGTGGTCTGTCTCCACTTCTGGGATTGAGAAGCAAAGCCTTGTAAACTGGAGGCCCTTCCTCCTGCTGCGTTCAGGCCCCCCGAAACTATGTGCACCCCTCCACCCGCTCCTGCCCCCTCGGGGTCCTGGGCCCTTGTCGCCCCCCTCCAGTGGAGGGCAGATGCGTCTCTATTTCACAACAGGGAACTGGCCTTCTAGGGGAGCCTTTGGATGGAGGTTGGGGCAGGAGGCAGCTTGGGGTGAGAGGATAGTAACCAGGCCGCCACACCAAAGGCTCTTGGCTCAGCTCACGGAAACATATGAAGTTGCACGTGCACGGGTGTGCGCACATACGTGCAAAACTCATTCGCCTGGCGAAAGCTCCCCTCTAAGAGCTCAGCTGGAGGGGGGTGAGCACACGTTTGTCTGTTGGATGGGGCCATTGGAACTGGGTGGGGGAAGGTGGCAGTCCCTTCTGTCCCTCAGGTTCTCATTGAAATGGAGTCAAGACTGCTAGGCTCACTCAGCGGATGGAGAGGGGCGACCGTCAGCCTAATGCAGCGGTCGGCAAACTCATTCGTCAACAGAGCCAAATATCAACAGCACAACGATTGAAATTTCTTCTGAGAGCCGAATTTTTTAAACTTAAATTTCTTCTAATGCCATTTCTTCAAAGTAGACTCGCCCAGGCCGGGGTATTTTGTGGAAGAGCCACACTCAAGGGGCCACAGAGCCGCATGTGGCTCGCGAGCCGCAGTTTGCCAACCGCGGGCCTAATGCATGGCGAGTGGGGAGCTGTTTGGGTCTGTTTCCTTCCAGCAAATGCTCAGCTGCTCCACCAGGACCTTGGACGTGGGCGTGGGGTGGGCTGGGGGACAGGGGTGGGGAGGAGGGAAGAGACCTCACCTGGAAAATGACAAGGAGGGCCACGGCCAGCACGTTCTTCATGGGCTTCCCTGCAAGAGGCAAGGAGAGCGTTAGCGCTGGGCAGAGACAGCTCTCTGTTATGAAAGGAAACCACGAGATAGACACGCTGATGGGGCTTTCGTCACAAGCTCTGGGCACTGCTTTTGCCGAAACAGAACATCAGAACCAGATTGTGCCTCGGAGCCACCTGGCCGGTTGCCCGGACTTGCTGTCCTCCTCTCCCTCCTCCACGGCGAGGTCCCCGGAAGGAGCAGATGAGACCTTCAGGGTCTCTCTAACTCCACCCTGGCCCAGACCAACCTTCAAGGTTGAGCTTCAACTGTACTTGACTCTTGGCTCAGAATGGCCTCCTCTTTCTTGCTCCCAGGAAGCAAGGAAGGCCCTGAGGGGTGGTGGTAGAGGGGTGTGTGTGTGTGTGTCCCCTACATGTACTGGCCTCTCAGGAATGGGTGAGAGTGTCTCATGGGGCTCTCCACACCCCTTCATTCAGCTGACATCCATCCAGTCACCTGGCCACCCCCATCAGCCTGTCTTTGGGGCAGGGACCTCCTCCCTCTTCCCTACCACAGGCTCAGAACCAAGGAGGTGCTGGGAGTTGGGAGCTGGCCCGAGGGGACCGGGAAGAGGTGGGGACCCTGCTTTAAACACCTTCTGGGGGACTGCCCTGCGTGCTCGTCTCCTTCAGGGACCTGCAGAGGGGGCAGAGGCTCCCACTTCCCAAGAGGCAGGAGCCATTCCCAGTGAATCTGAATCCTTGGCCACAGCACCACCTGCTGGAAATCCTGCAGCATGACACCCGGATCGCAGGGAATGTTTTCCAGAGGGACTGCCCAAGGCGGGGATTTTGGAACTGGGGAGTCCACCTCGGGCTTGAGGGGAAAGGGGTGTCCCTGGGCAAAGGACTGGCATCAAGCCACAGGAGTAGATAGCTGTTTCTCTCACCTCAAGCAAGGGCGTACTGCACGTTACTGCTAGACATGTTCCTAAATCATTATTTGGCTGTACCCCCCTCCTGACTCCTCCTTCTAAACCCTTCTAGACTTCTCTACCCCCGGGGGGGAGTCCCTGATGCGAGGCTAGCATGACAGCCAGGCCCTCTGCTGTCTACCTGGACCTGCCCTCCTAGTTGTGCCTTCCGTTACTTGGGACAGGCACCCGCCATCCCATTGTCCCCAGCCTTGTGCCTGAGAGCGCCCTCTGGGGCGAAGACGGGTCCTCAAGCACAGTTCCTCTCTCCCATTTCCCTTTCTGGGAACCCCAGAGCTGCTGCCGCGTCTCTGCCCTCACCACACTGTCTCCAGGGCCCAACGAACGACCGCCCATCCTCCACTGACTCATCTCTAGGTGAAGCGCTCGAGGTTTCTTTCAGCGTGTCTTCGGTTACTCCAGAGAAAGCCCGCTCTGACTGCCAGTGAGAACCGAGAAACCTCAAAGTTTTGATAAGTCAACTGGTGAGGAATGAGGATGAAGATCACTGTTTCTGTTTTACTTAAGCCCCTTCGCCTGGGCCCCGTCCCGTTGCTTCTTTCCACTGTCTAGGGTCGGGGTGGGAGCGGGAGTGTGCGTGTGTGTGTGTGTGTGTGTGTGTGTGTGCAGGTGACTTCTCATTCCAGGTGTGTTGGAGATGACACGTGAGCAGGGCTCCTGTAGGATCAGAACGGGCCGTTTTCAAATACGGCCACCGAGTGGGAACTTAGGGGAACTCTGGTGAGTGGCAGAGGGGGCCTGGTTGGTGGCCATGAGTCAGATCACTTCTGTCTGTTACCAAGTCATACAGCAACTGGCGTTGGGCAGCAGCTTGGGGTGAGGCCAGCAACGTTGGAAATCTGAGGGGCTGAGGAATGGTTTACTTAGGTGGCGGATATTTTCTGAGTTCTTAAGTTTCTGGTAATGATCACGATGGAAAGAAAATTCCCTAGCACTCCAACCTGAGCAATACAGCAAGAGAAACTCCCTTCTTGTCTGGGAGGCGGGCGTTGCTGGCTGGCTGCTCCCTCATCCCTCCACGCCCATCCCCACATGTTCCAGGCCACTCAGAGAATCATGGCTGCCCATCAGCTGGTTCTAAAAGCCACGTCAAACGTTTTCTTATTTGTAATCCCTCACCTGCCAACACAACGTTTCTCTTTCTTGGGCAAGAGAGGGGGAGGGAAGAGGCAGGGAAGTGTGTGTGTGTGGGGGGAAAGTGGGGGATGGGGAATGGGGACTCTAGTCAGGGATGGCTGACAGTTGGTTGAATCTATAATGTGTTCTCAACTGCTCTATCCAGAGCTGGAATTCATGTTTTTTGCGCTCTCAGTATACACCAACCTGTTTCCACGGATGAGCATTTGTTTCATCCTCACAAGAGGCCTGTGAGGTAGGCCCTGGGAAACCGAGGTACAGTGAGAGGGGTAACTTCCCCAGAGTCATAACTGGCGAGCAGTAGACATGGTCGTTGAACCTGCTGACCTCAGAAACGGCTTTCCTAACCGCTCTTCTGCGCCTCTCCTTGTCGTTATGTATCTCTCATCACACCCTGTGGGTTACCCCTGTTACTCTCATCCTATAGTTCAGAACATAGAGGTCCAGAGAGGTTAAGCCACTTGCCTAGGGTCACACAGCTGCTAAGAGAATGGATATGAGATTTGAATGGAACTCTTACTACTGTGTAACCCTACATTTCTGATGAGAAGTTTGGAGTGGCTTTTGGGGCCATGCTGTGTACAGGGATCTCCATGGAGCATGAAGGGGATCCCTACACCCCCACATCCCACTGGTCACCCGTTGTTGTTGCTATCCCCCAACCCCCCATCATCTCAGAGCGAGCCCCCACCTCAGCCCTGACCTAAGCTCTGCTGCCCCCTGGCTGTCACAGAACTCTGAAACACAATCTTATCCTGTAACTCAACTAAGAAAAATCTTCTCTGGCTCCCCATCAATGTCAGGATAAAGGCCAAACTTCTTAGGGATGCCATACAAACACTTAAGGATTAGCCCTGCCCGTCCCTCCTGCTTCCCTTCCTCCCTTCCTCCTTGGCACGGCCAGAGCTGGCCATCTAGGAGCCCCCAGGATACTTGGCTTGGCTGCATGGAATCTACAAAAAATTAGGTTTGTCTGCCTTTAAGTGGGACTTGCCCCCTCTGGTTCACTCTGCTCCCCTCCCCTTATCCTATCTTATGGCCATTCCCACACTTATCTTGTTGGTTTCTAATGGCAATTGAGTCTACCATCACTGCCCCATCCTGGGCCTCTTGCTCCTTCACTGATTTACTAATTCCTGCACACCCTTCAAAACCCAACTTAAATGCTCCCCTGACTCATGTTCGCTATTTCTTTCTTTGAGCTTTATAAGCACCTTACCCAACAGTCCCATCAGCACCATATCTCATTCTATTGCATTGGCGTGGTGACATATGTGTCTTTCTCCCAGAGGACTGGTCATGCCTGAGTCCCTCAATCAATGATAGTTGACTGCAAGGAACCAAGAAATCTCAAACAAAGAGGAGAGATTTCCCCAGAGCGCCTCTAGGCTGCAGTGTCCCACTCCTCCCCAGCCAAGCTCCCAGAAGGCCAGGAGGGATGGGCCCTGAATTCCTTCGGCATTCCCCTCTGCTGCCCTATCGGACCAAGTAGTGCGAGAGAAGTCTCTGGCAGGTTTATTTTTCTCTCTCTGTTTTGGAGCATTCTGAGAGCTTAGAGGCCACATTTCTTGAAGGTGGGAAGGGCACCTCCGGGCTGTTCATTCAAATTGAGAGAAAAAGACCAGCTCAGCCCGGATTTGGCATTTTCATTTTGTGTAACAGAAACTCAACTAATTCCTGCACACCCTTTAAAACCCAACTTAAATGCTCCCCTGACTCATGTTTGCTATTTCTTCCCCTCACTTGCTCCCTGCTGGGCAGATGAAGAGAGAAAAACAGACCTGCCTCACCAACCGTCTCAAGCTTGTTCTGACCAAGAGCTTCTCGGTGGCTGTGCTGTCAGTATTGCGGGCTTGGCAGTTGGGCTCTCTCTAACTGAGCAAAGCAACAAGAGCATCCCTTCCTCTTGGGCCGGAAGTTGCCTTCCCTTCCCATATCTAGCCTGTGAGTCCAGCACCCCCAAACCGAGACCTGGAGGCGGACCCTCCGTGGGGTGCTGGGACTGACTCTCATAGACTCATTCGCCAGTGCTGGCAGCTCTCTCCGATCCTGGGCTCAGTCATGTCATGGTCTGATATTGGCTGGAAGCCTGAAATCGGCGATGGTGGGAGAATTTACACCATGGCCATTGGCAAGCACTGCAAATCAGGGCCATTGCCCACCCTGGGGAGCCAGTCTCCCAGCGTTTCCCAGCCCACTCCTGGGACGATGCTTGGTCCCCTTCACAGAGGTCAAGCAGAGGGTCAGGAGGAGGGTCTGCGGTGGAGGAAGGCTGTCTCCTGTGCCTGTGGTCATGGGGGTCGATGGCTGGGGAGTGGGATTAGAGGGTAGGCTGCTGGGAGGAGAGGAAGGTGGAAGAGATTTTGAAAACACTAAAAACGGCTCAAAATTCTTGACACCGTTCATTCATTCATTCATTCCATAAACATTTTTTTCTGCTCACCTCTCCTTCCCCAAAGTACCTGGGACTCAGAGACACAAGAACCAGACCCTGCCTTCTAGGAGTCCAGTCTGCACATGGGGTAGCCACTCTGACCCTGTCTCAGCGGTGTGCTGGGTCCACCCAGGCTTCTGGGCGGGTAGGCGGGCCGGAAAGGCAGAGACGAGACAAACGGCAGTGGTGGCAGCGAGGGCTGTGAGGACAGCAGAGAACCTTCACTTTTCAAAGCCAACCGCTGTGGCTTTGAGGCCACCGTGGCAATTGCTCGCTGGTGAGAACGAGCCATCCAGGAACCTGGCCTTCGTAACCTCTGCAGGGTCTGACTCCACAGCTGAGATTTACAAACGGGGTCCCTGAAGCTGGACGGACCCCGCCGAACCCCTCTCAACCACTCAGGGCTTCCCTTGTAAGTATCTCCAGTGAAGAGCAAGGTTAGATGGGAGGATGGGCTTTTTAGAGGGAAGAGGCATTGTAGAAACAGTGACTGAGGCAGGGCGCTGGGCTGGAGGCCCCAGCTAGGACTTCTCCAGGCTGAGTGGCCCTCGCTGGTCCACTTTATGTTGCTCACCCAGCCTTAAACACGCAGGAGACACGAGCAAGGCGGTGGGATGTGCGGCGGAGAGAAACAACCAGCTTGCCTTTGCATGCATAGTACCATTTGCACCATGCAGTCACCTTGAAATACACCTCCTCCTGATCTCAAGCGAAGGGAGAGCCTAATCCTTATTCAGCAGGAGAGTAGAGTGGGAGTCAGAGAGGGAGGGAAGGGACTGGAGCTCCCTGCGGATCTCTCCCTGGGGAAACAGGTCTGAAGAACCTCACCCATCACCCCACCCTGAAGCGAGAACAGGTGCTGTCCAGATCAGCGCCAACCCCGGCCCCACCACCTTCTTCCGTCCCATTGTTTTGGAAAGACACGACCTCGACCCCTTTGTCTGTCCTGGTACCTGGTTACCCCTCCCCTAGGTCTGAAAGGTACACCCTTCCTGCCTGGCATTCTGACTTCCACCAAAGCAGACCAGGACGTCTTCGGTAGAGTTTTCCACCTTCCACCCCCATTCCCTAGAGTCAGTCTGGGGACTGTTCTCTCCCACACGGAGGCCCCCACTCACCCAAGTCCATGATACGCTCAGGACAGCTGAAACCACACAGGAAGGCTGGTCCCCAGCTTGTGCTCCCCTGTCTGGGGAGGAAGTGGTATGAGCCCCTTTTAAGTTGTCAGAAGAGCCACCCTCCTCGCTGCCCCTCCCACACCTGCTCCTCCCTCTAGTCCAGCCGCACAGGCACTTTCAGGGACCCAGGGGTATGAGATGTGACAGAGTGCCAGCCCACATGCTGGTCATAGGATGGTGAATCACTGAGTCATTTACATCCAAAAAGCCCCCAAAGTAGTCCTTCAGATCAAAGAAGGGCCCAGCCCAGGGCAGGGGAATAGGGGCCATTTATTGATTCAGCAGATATTTATAAACCGAATACCACGTGCAGGGGAATCAGAGCCCAGTGAAAGTGTGAGAGCTGTGTCTCCATCTTTTCCTGGCCCTGCTCAGTGTCACAAGGAACTACATTTCCCAAACTGCTTTGCTCTCTGGCTTCTGGGTAGGTTTGACCAAAGAGAGGCTCTGACAGATGATGGATAGTAGAAAAGAAGGGATATAACCAAATGTAGTTTTATTTTCTTGTGATGTGTTTGTGTGATTTTGGTATCAGGGTTAGTCTAGTTGAAGGTTTTCAGTTTTGCTGATCTTTTCCCCTTACCAACTTTTGGTTTTATTGATTTTCTCCTTTCCAAAATTCTCTAGTTCATCTATTTCTGTTCTATACTTTACTATTTCCTCCCTTATGCTTGATTTAGGTTTAGTTTGCTTTTTCTGATTTCTTAAGTTGAAAGATTGGGTTCTTTATTGAGACCTTTCTATTTTTCATTAATATAGGCATTTGTAGCTCTAAATTTCTCTCTAAGCACTGCTTTGGCTACATCTCCTAGGTTTTGATATATTGTGTTTTCATCTTCATTCATCTCAAAGTATTTTCTAATTTCCCTTGTGAGTCTTCTTTGACTCATTGATTATTTAGGAGTGAGTGTATTGTGAATTCTTCAATTTTCCTCCTTTTATTGTGGTAAAAAATGTACTTTGTATGATCCCAATTCTTAAAAATGTATTGGGATTTGTTTTATGTACTAACATATGGCCTATCCTGTAGAATGTTCTCTGTATACCTGAGAAGAATGTGCATTCTGCTAATGTTGGGTGAAGTATTCTATAGATCAGTGGTTGGCAAACTGTGGCTTGCAAGCCACATGTGGCTCGCAATCCGTGGTTTGCAGCTCTGTTGACTAATGAGTTTGCCGACCACTGGGGTAGGGGCTTAATCACAAGGAATAACAACAGCCTGTAATTATTGGGATCAAGAGTCGGAGTCAGTGGTCAGCAAACTCATTAGTCAACAGAAGGGCAAACAGTGGCTTGCGAGCCGCAGTTTGCTGACCACTGCTATAGATGTATATTTGTTAGGTCCAGTTTCTTCACGGTGTTGTTCAAGTCTTCTGTTTCCTCGTTGATCTATTACCAAGTTGTATCCGTTATTTAAAGGGTATTGGAGTCTTTCACTATGGTTGTTAAATTGTGTGTATTTCTTATTTCTTTCTTCAATGCTGTCAATGTTTACTTTGGATATTTTCTTGGGCTCTGTTGTGCAGGTGCATATATACTTACTTATTATGTCTTCGTGATGTATTAACCCCTTTGTCCTTATAAAATGTCCTCCTTTGTCTCTCTAAGTAATTTCTGTCTTAAAATCTATCTTTGTTTGATATTATCATAAGCTTTCCTTTTCGGGTGATGTTTGTGTGGTATATATTTTCCCATCACTAGGATGTTTCTTTCCTCTTTCTGCTTCCAGTGGTATCCCCAGCTAGTATCAGATGGGTAACCCATACCTTGGCTCCAGATCCTGCCCTAGTTTCTGGTCTCTGGTAAAACTACCTTCTTCCTGTGTCCCTCTGGCTCTAGGGATAATTAGTACCAATTTTCTGCTGGTACTAATCTCTGGGTAACCCTACCAGCCCTTGTTTGACTCCTTAGCTCTTCCGTCACCTGTATAACTGGCCCCCTCTGTCAAATTCCTTTTGTTTAAAATACCTAGAAGGATCTTGCTTGCTTTAGCCATGACTAATACAAGGTGATTTCTGTCCTCAAGGAGTTTAAGGTATAGAAAAAGTTAAGGTTAAATTACACTCCTGTTGTCTACAGTTGGGATGAAGACCAAGCTTGACGTAAGGCTATGCCTAAAACAAGGGAAGAAAACCCAGGATTGCACAGGGCTGGGAGAGAAATGGACAAGCAGGTAGCTTTTCCTATCCCCAGAGTTATGAGAAGCATCCAGTTGGGACGTAGTGCAGTGAGCTTAGCTCTTTACCAGCTCCCTATATGACCCTGAGTAAATCGCCTCTCTTCTCTGGGCCTCAGTTTTCTCAAGTGTAAAGTGAAGAAATTGGACGACCTAGAGCAGTGGTCAGCAAACATTAGTCCACAGAGCCAAATATCAACAGCACAATGATTGAGATTTCTTTTGAGAGCCAAATTGTTTAAACTTAAACTTCTTCTAATGCCACTTCTTCAAAATAGACTCGCCCAGACCATGGTATTTTGTGGAAGAGCCACACTCAAGGGGCCAAAGAGCTGCATGTGGCTCGAGAGCCGCAGTTTGCCGACCACGGACTTAGGAGATATCTAAACTTTGGCATCTGAGAGTGTGAAGTGCAGGACTTTCTCATGGTGTCCTGACCACTGCTTAACCACTCTCTGTTCTTCCAAATTCCCTGATAGGGACACAGGAAGCCTCACGGAACCTCCCCTCTAGCCCACTGCCTTTTAGGAATATCAGCAATCTCTTGAACTAGGTGGGAAGAACTTTCATGGGTTATATCTGGGCAGGGTGTTGGTCAGGAGGAGCAGAGCAACTTTAGTGTGGAACTATTCCAGAAGCTTCCTCCTGAAATCCTTTTTCATGTGCCTGGTGCTTCTAAGAAAAAATGATCTTAGAGGCAGAAGACCCATGTTTCAGCCTTGCCTCTGCTAGAACTGACTATGTGACCCTGGGCAAGTCACTTTATCTCTCTGGTTCTTGGATGCCCATCTAAAAAGTAGTGGAATTGGACCATGTAAGCTCCAGGCTTTCTTCTCTGGATATTCCTCATCATCCTCAAGGATTTTCTTGGTTCTCCAGCTGATATAGGCCCTTATAGAAGGTTCCATGTCAAGAGTGTCCACAGCCAAAACCCGTTTGGCTCAGTGGCTAGAGCATCGGCCTGCGGACTGACGGGTCCCGGGTTCGATTCTGGTCAAGGGCAGGTACCTTGGTTGCGGGCACATGCCTGGTAGGGGGTGTGCAGGAGGCAGCTGATCGATGTTTCTCTCTCATCGATGTTTCTAACTCTCTATCCCTCTCCTTTCCTCTCTGTAAAAAATCAATAAAGTAAATTAAAGAAAAAAAACAAAAAGAGTGTCCACAGTATCCGGGGCAAGATGGAGGGCTTTGTGGGAGATGCACCATGCTGTCAGGGGATAAAGGACTGCTCCCGATTCTAATCTCAGTAGTCTCAGCTGGATGCCAATGGTGGTGCCCAACCCAGACCCTTTTCCTCCTCTTACCGTCCTTCCCAACCCCTCCAACGCTGGTTGGGTGGACGTTGCGCACTTTGGCCTGGCAGTGCTTAGTTTTCGTTTCTGAGCTGCTCTCTAAGGCAGACAATGGGGATGCCCTAATACTTCTCAACACTGATCGTGAGCTCTGCCTCGGTCTATTAGCGGGCAATGAGTGGCTGTGAACCCACTCTCTGTGAGAGGGCCAGTGCGAGAGGAACCCAGTAAGACTTGTCCAGTCCCATCCCATCTTGTAGGCCCAGGCTGGCCTGCCTTCCTGTGGCCCCTCCTCTGAACACCCATAGCACTTAACGTCAGCGACGCCCAAATTGGCACTCACGGCAATGGCATGTGAACTACTTTCTATTCTAGAAGAGGCTTTGTGCTTCTTTAAAACAAGATTGTGCCATGTACTTTTAGGGTAGTCTTTTCATTGCCCCCAATTAGTGCTGTGATTTTAAAAACAGATTTAAAAAAAATGTAGTTTGGCATAGTTCAATAATGGGTGCTATCCTCTATCACAGGAGGTTCTGTCTCATCCATTCTGTTAAGAGCGTGTGTTGCATGCCTAGCAAGGGACTAGAAGCCAGCTCCTTGAGACTGCTGCCCCCTCACCCCTGGAGAACCTTAAAAGTCAGAGCAGGGACTTGAGAAGTGAAGTCCCTTATCGATGCTCCAGGGTTCATGAGAGCGGGCCCCATCATGTCCAGGTTGGGTGGAGGATGCGCTTTGTTTTATAAGTAAAGGTGAGCTCTCCGTTTCTTATACCCCAGTTGAAGTGCCATGGATCCTCCCACGTGTCTGAACCAAGGATATGCCCATAAAAGAGGCAAATGCATTGTGCTCGCTTATTCCCGAAGCATCTCTGGACCCCCTGGCCTTTGTTCTGTTTTTGATTGCCTTATGGAAATGGAGGCTGTTCAGCACTGGATGCCTACTAAGTAGGTGCTTAGTAAACATTTGATTGATTGATGAAGTGACTTCAGTTTTTTCCTAAGATGCCACCGCTTTCTCCACCCCTTTCCTGGGAATGCCTTTCTCTTCCTCCTCAACTTCCTTTGTTGGGAGCTGGCTGCAGAACCTGGTCCCGGCGGCAGCTTGAATAGGACCTGCCTCGTGGCACAGCAGAGAACACCCTGCTCTCAGGGGATGGGCCCTAGGACCCCTGTTTTGCTTCTGCAGTGACTTCATTCAGCAAGTATTTGGTGAGCTCTCGTGTGGCAGACACAGTGCGGGACTCTACAGATACAGAGATGAACACCCATGCTTCCTGGCCTCACCAAGTTCACGTCGAGCATGGTGGGTGTATTAGTCAGTTCAGGCTGCCATAACAAAATATCACAGGCCGATTGGCTTACTCAACAAAAATTTATTTTCTCCCAGTTCTGAAGCTTGGAAATCCCAGATTAAGGTCCAGCTGGGTCAGCCTTTCTTCCTGGCTTGTAAATGGCTGCCTTCTCACCTATCCTTACATGGCCTTTTTGCACGTGTGCAAGGGTTGAGACAAAAAGAAAAAGTGAGCTCTCTGGTGTCTCTTCTAAGAATGTTCATTCTGTTGAATCAGGGCCCCACTCTTATAACCTCACTTTAGCTTCATAACTTTCTTAGGGGCCCCTTCTGGAAATGCAACCACCCTGGGTGTGAGGGCTTCAACATGTGAATTTGAGGGGACACAAACATTCCTTCCATGGCAGTGGGGGAGATAGAAAAACAAAGCGACAATTCCTCGTAAGCACTAAAAGTGTAAAAACGTGCACGGGCAGGTGTGCATTAAATTCAGGATGGGGAAAGAGGAGGATGCAAATGGAAAAGAAAATCCAGGAGCATCTGCTGTGCTGATAAAACTTTGTGGTGGACCAAGATCTCCTTGAATTACTCTTTGAGCCTTTATGGATTAAATAATTCATAACATTTAAAAATAGTGGAAGACAAAATCATAGGACAATGTAGTAAGAGCGAATGTTGGGGGGACTGGCAAAGTCCAACTTACCATAGGAGCACATAGGAGGGGAATAGGGAAGACCAAGGGAAAAGTGGCATTTATGGGACATCGGAGTGATTCAGGCAAAGAGAGGAGGGCATTGGTGAGTAATGAGTAGCAAGTGTCAAGGCAGACGTTAGACAGTTTGCCTACTTTCTCAGAAACACTCAATTTGAGAGTTCAGGAACCAGCGAGAGCCACCCTGTTAGACTTGGCCTCCTTGCAATAAGCCCGGGTCAACTACTGAGCAGAGAGCATGTCAGCTCTTAGAAAACAGTGTCTCCACATTTGTATGGGGCTCCCACATTTCTAAGTACATTCTGTGTCTCATCTCATTTAACCCACGGAGTTGCTATTCGGTAGGTTTCAGTTTTCTGATTGAGGAAACAGAGACTTCGAAGAGAAGAAGTGGCTTGACCTTTGACTTCAAGCTAAGGGACTTTTCCCACTCTGCCAGGCTGACGCTAGGCATGACCTGAAGGGCTCAGGCCATGGCTGTTCTGTGTCTGCCTGGAAAAGATGCCCTCAGACAAGGCTCTGTGTTCTCTGAGAATTCGTGCACTCTCTTTGGGGAAACCCGGAAGAAATCTTCAGTCCAACTGTGACCACTTAGGAGGAAAACAACCACGGGATTTAGCCTACCATAAACTCAGCCTCCTGTTCTCCTAAGACAAAACAGGGCAAGTCTTGAACAGGGTCGGAAAGAACAAAGACCTTCTAGAGAAGGTCTCCGATCTGGAGAGACCCAAAGAAGGAAGCAGACCCAGAAACCCAGTCCTGCCTTTCCTGCACATGGAAGCTGGTCCAAGTGCCAATTTCTGGGCTCTACCCACAGTGTCCTATGGCTCTCAGTCTCTCTGGGCTTGTAATTCAATGGGCACAGTCTAAGATCACACCTCTTAACCCCTCCCTCTATCTCTAACCCCTGTTTTATTTCACTTGGGTACAATCTATTCCCATATGATGCCAAGGAGAGTGACTGGGCAACCCAACAGGCAGATTTGGTCTAGATTTAGGGCCCCAGCCAGACAAGGATGCTCCAAAATTTTTTTAAAAATGTGTTTTATTGATTTTTTACAGAGAGGAAGGGAGAGGGATAGAAAGTCAGAAACATCGATCAGCTGCCTCCTGCACACCCCCTACTGGGGATGTGCCTGCAACCAAGGTACATGCCCTTGACTGGAATCAAACCTGGGACCTTTCAGTCCACAGGCTGACTATCCACTGAGCCCAACTGGTTTTGACAATGCTCCAAATTTGAAGAAGGTTCTGCTTTGAACTTATCTAGAATTTTTATCATCAAAAAAATCTAGAAAAGAAGCTCTCGAAAGTTCAGCATATGTTGGCTGGTAAGTATTAGGAATTATATCTAGAGAGAGACTATAATCTTTTTAGAGTTTACAGTCTTTTAAAGTCTTGATCAGATCTTGGGCCACCAAGAGGGAAAGGACCAACAGGTGAGAGGCGAGGGGCTTGTCAGGCAGCAGGGAAGGGGGCAGCTTGCCAGGACAAAGAAAAGGAAAGAATGCCTGGGCACAGGCTAGCGGGAAGCCTCAGGTCACCCTCACACCTGTTGCCACGGCTGGGTGGCGGTTTCCTGCCACTTGTCAGGACGCGCGTGCACAGAGAACAATGAGTTCGCCTTGACAAGAAGATGCTTCCTGTTTTGCTGCGTGGCTTCATTTTTGGGCATCGAGAGGAAGAGCTTAAAGGTCTGTGTTTTTCATGTCACCAAGCTCCCTGAGGGAAGGGGGTGGGGCAGGTGAGGATGGGGATCTGCAGGCAGGTGAAAGGGAAGGTAAGGGGGAAAGTTATTCTTCCAGAATTGCTCAGCGAAACCTCATGCCATTCTAGTTTCTGCCAACTGGGGGGTGGGGGTGGGGTTGACCACAATGTCCCACTGTCCCCAATAACTCCAAGCCAGAGACGTTTTATGTGGCGGAGGGTTGCACAGAGTCCCCATGGTGCTCTTTGTCCCTTGGTGAAACAGGTGTTGACTTCTAAAGCAACGTGGTAAGGGCTATGGAAAACTTGGACTGAAATAGCCTGTGTAGTGAAAGCAGGGGCAAGAAATGATGATGTTGGTCTTGTGGCAAGTGATGAATGAGAAGTGAGAAATCAAATGCCCACTCCTGCCCCACCCCCCCGATGGAGCCCATCCAAGTGTCCAGAAGCCCCTCCTCCCTTGTTTCCTTCTCTGGGGGTTGAGCCAGATGATGTTGGGTGTCCTCTCTGGCCACACATTTGGGGATCCCATTGAACATCTTCCGGAGGGGCTGTAGAGAAGTGTAGATTGTGCACATTTAGGAAAATACTAATAGAGCTGTGGTCAGAAAGAACAGCTTGGGGGAGTCCTGAAACCATCCTGCTCCGTCTCACTATAGTTGAAGGAGCCCATACTGCTCTCCCTCCTCTGGGCCCTCCTCGCGGCAATCAAAGCCATTCTCGCCCCAGCCCATTCACTAGCTCTGGCCTCAATCTCTGACTTCCCACATATCCACTTTGTATTTCAACCATTCCGGGCCGACTGTGGGTTCCCCCCAAAGCCCAGAGTGCTTTAATTCACCTGGGCTTTTCCACATGCTCTTCTCCTAGGCTAAGATGTCTCTGGCTCCTGCGTCTCCCCCAGTTAGATCCTAACTCTTATTTATGTATGTATGTATGTATGTATGTATGTATGTATGTATTTCCCCATAATCAAAACTTGAAAAATTGACACCAAAATAGGAGATCACTGTTGTATACTTACAAAATTAAATGTAATTACATTATCCTGGTGGATTACCTAGAATTATTAAACTGATGAAGCTTTCTGTGCTATAACCCAAATTCAGGAAGCTGTGTGGACCATGAGTGCTGCTTTCTCCTAAATGAACACCCTTCCGCGAGTCTAGCCTCTCCTCCTGTCGGCTGGCACGGCGCTGTTGAACAACCTACGCAAAGAACCACCGGCTGAGCATCGCTGAAAACCGCGGTGGTCTTGTAGCAACCTACAAGATGCCAAGGAGAGTGGCCGGGCAACCCGACAGGGCTTACATCCATAAAATAAGAATTTGGACTTTGAACGAGCCATTTCTTTTTATGTTTTTTCTTTCCCTCTTCCAAGGATGGATGTCGTAAATCTCTAGCCAAAGGCATGCTGATCCTCTCGCAGGAACAGCCCGTCCCGACCTCGGAGGCGACCCCAGGGGAGCAGCACTCTAACTCATATTTCAGACCCAGCTCAAAGAGCCCCTACCTCTGGAAGAATTCCTGACACCGCATGCCCACAGCACGCTGTTCATACTGCCATGATACCATCTCTCCGTCTAATTTATATCAGAGGCATGTATCCATCTTTTCCCCTCCAACACGTTACAATTAAGTGGCACCTTATTTATTTCTTTAGGTGTTTAACGTAGCACTTGGCATGTTCTTGGGGCTCAGTCAGTGGGCATTAAATTAAACTGAAGCTTTTTTCTATTGGTTTGACCTCAAACAAGCTCTACGTAGAACTCATGAAATAGTGGTCACTCCTTGGTACAGCTAGGGAAGAGCTGGGCAGACGAGGGACGCTTACTGAGCATATCTCTTGCTATCTGCATGGCCATCTACCGCTGCTCTCCAAAGGTTAGTGTCAACTTTGGCTTTTGAGTAAAGCTCATGGGTTCTGGGGAAGTGCCCAGGATGATGAGGCAGATCACCAATTTCCAGGATCATCTATCATTTGAGGAAGGACATTTATTTAGAACCTGCTGTTACCTTGAATCGACTCATGTAATCCCACAACCATTCTGTGAGGTAAGCACTGTGATGTCCATTCCACAAATGAGGAAACAGAGACTCAGAGAAGTTCAGAACTTCCCCCAGAGGAGGCTCAGTCAAGTAGCAGAGAGCAAGGAATGGAACTCCCCTGTCCCTCTGCTTTCCCTTCCACAACACTAGTTGGTAACCAAAAACTTACCTTCATAACTAGTAAAAGCCCCAAAATATAAAGCCTCTGTTACCACCACATCAGCAAAAATGGAAGCCCCAATGCAGCCCTGGGGTCCATATTCTACTCACTTCTGAATGAAAATCTTCATGAGTGTTTCTGATTGGTGGGGAGTAGGTCACATGTCCATATCCAGCTGCAAGGGAGGCTGGGAGTTTGAGTTCTTGATTTCTATTTGGGAAGGTAGAACCACAGCAAGGGAGTTTCCTATAGAAATAAAGGCTATCTATATATAATGGAAAGCTATGAATGTGACAGAAAACTACTACCCTTACTCACCCTAGATGCTTGAACACATCCCTCCTTCAAATTCTGCTCCTTTCTTAAAATGTAGTTTAAAGAAAGAATTTTTACTACATAATTTTTGAGATATAACTTACATAATTTACACCCATTTTAGTGTAAATTTCTAGGGGTTTTAACAAATGCACACAGTTGTGCAATCACTACCACAAGCATGATACGGTATGTAACAGTTTTATTCCCTATCCAAAATTCCTTCATACTCCTCCACCCACAGCCTCTGGAAACTACAGATCTGGTTTCTATCCAAAGTTTCTGGAGCAAAGATTTTTAAAGCGAAGAATAAAAACAGAGCTGAGGCGATTCTACCTGTAAATACCAATGCATGTAAGTCAGAGGCTCCTTCTCCTTGGCTTCCGTCCTAGGGGTGGAGAACAACATGGATGTTGTTCAAATGGTCAAAAGTATAATTTCCTTTAAAATGTCAGGGTTGGAACTTTGAGCAAGAAGAAGGATGAGGTAACTCCAGCTCACTGTTGGAATTGCCACTTAGAGTGACAAGCAAGTAGCACCTCCCACAAATGCAGTGCTGCCCACAGATCCAGGTGGAGGGAGGCCCATCTCTAGCCTTCTACCCAAATTCCTGTCATGTGAAGAACTGGCCCAAGTGAGTCTGTGTCTCCACTTCTGTGTCATGTTCCAAGTTCCAGGATTCAGAAACCCTTAGGCTCAGGAAGTGGCCCAAAGTGGCTGTTTATGGGGGTGACGACGTAGACAGAGCTTAGCTGCCAGCCTGGGGGCTAGGAAGAGAAGGGAAATGAGCTACAAACCCAGGTTTGGGGCCAGGAGTTCGAGAATTCTAAATTTGAACATGGCCTTCTAGGTCATTATGAAATATACTAGGGGCCTGGTGCACAAAAGTTGTGCAGTGGGGATAGATGGTCCCTCAGCCCAACCTGCCCCCACTCACATACTGGGAACCCTCAGGGGATGTCCTATGATGGCTCACCCCCGGCCTACCCAATGCCAAAAGCCTCTGGCCGAGGCTTTCCGGGCTTGGGCAGCAGCCATCTTGGTTGGGGGTTAATTTGCATATCACTCTTGATTAGCTGGTGGGCGTGGCTGGTGGGCATGGCTTGTGGTGTAGCAGGGGTATGGTCAATTTGCATATTACCCTCTTATAAGATAGGATTTTCATTATAGAAATATATTTTTTCAAAATGGGATAGAACTCATTTTATTGAACAGTTTATTAGCTTGGTTGGCATATACATATCTGGGCATATGGTATGTAGGTCTCTATGGGTACTCTTGCCTGGGCCCTGCAGGCCTACATGAGTCTTTTGAGCTTTCTCAGAGGAAGGCACCAGCGTTCCCTGCAGGCCAGGCTCCCTGGTGGCAGCCCTGTACCCTCTCTTGAGGAGGTGAGAGAGGAAGAGAGGGAAACATTTGCTGATGATGCTTGTGTGCCCGAATCTGACCTGGGCTCTTTCTCTCAGCTACCCTGCCACGTGGGCATATCATTGCTGATTATTAGATGAGGAGGAGAGGCTTAGTGACATGTAAGTGCCCTAAGTGTTCAGGCCGGGATTCCACCGCAGATCTGTGTAGCTCCAAACCCAGCAGTCTCCCATGTTGCTGTTAGCAAGTTCCAGCTCGCTTCTGCTCGGCCCCCACCAGGATCCCCAGGGAGCGAGGAGCCTGTCACTGAAGTGGGTCAGGATGAGGGCTATGCCACTGCTTATGTTTCCACACCCTTCTCTCCGGCTGATCCTATCTTTGTTCCAAAGCAGAAAAGGGCAAGGTGCGGGCACCTAAGGCAGGAAGAGTGTGAACACTCAGGTGAAGAAAGTATCTCTACTCTGGGACTGCAGGAAGACGGAGAGGGGGAGGGCTCGGTACAAAGAGTTTCAAATCCAGGTCCCACCACTGACTGTCTAATTTTGACCGAGTTGCTTAACTCCCCAGACCTCAGTTTCACTATCTGAGAACGTGTGATCGATCACAGGGTTTTTTCTCTGAGTACCTGTGAGGTGAAATAAAGTGGAATCATGGGGTGCCTGGCCCCGAGCAGGTTCTCAACTGCGCTCATGTGTCCCCTTCTCCTTCCTCTTGTTGACTGAATTGCCGGAGCCCATTTTGAGCATTTTGTAGGTTTCTACAGCTGAGAAATCTAAAATTAGACTTGAATTATGGTGGGTTGAGTGTAGAGGTCCCTGGTTGGTACTTATGTGTAAATAGCAGAAGTGAAAAATAAAAAATAAAAAAAGCCATTTCATTTCTAAGCATTTAAAACTTTAGTTGAAGAACCCCCATAATGTGGGCGTCCCTCAGCAGAGTGGCGGGGGGGGGTGGGAAGGGGGAGGTTTGGTAATTTTTCTTTGTTGTTTTTGTTTTTGTTCTGTGATGATGTGGGGACTCTCCAGGGACATGTGTCACAAAGCTTGGAGGAGAAGAGCGAGGTGAAGGCACGGCCGGTGGGAAATTCGATTCTGTCCCTGACGTAATAGGGCAGAATTTGGGAAAGGGGGACTGTCGGTCAACAGGTGGAAAACGAGACCCAAGACTCAAAGGTTCCAGGATTATCATACCCTTCCTACCTCCTTGCTCCGAGTCATAGCTGGGCAAGTTCCTTAATTCATTTTCAGTGAACTTCTGAAGAAAGGCCACCTTTGGGGACTTGCCTTATTCCTGAAATGCTGGTACGTCAGACACTTGGTATAAAGGGTGTGTGTGTGGTGGGTTATAGACACTCATGAAAATAGAAGGCAAGAGGCTGGCTAACATGAGTCATAGGTTATTCTTATTATTGTTATTTTTAATGCGTCCTATCCCTCAAGTCTAATTTTCCACTATTTTGAAAACTATCCATGTTTTAGAGGCTCAAGGAGTTGCCCTTGGTGGGATGGCATGGTCCTTGGTGGGAGATCCAGGACTCGAACTGGCTGTCTCCTTCTTTGTATGAGGCTCCCATTAGCCATCCTAAGAATGGTGTGTAAGTTGAGCTTGGGACCTGAGGCCTGGGGAATTCAAGTTATCCTAACATTTGCCCCATGAGCTGGACTTCTGCAACTCTGTTTTTCAGATGAACATAATGACATTATATGTCATGGTTGTTATTTTTATTTTCTTATTTTTATTGATTTCTGAGAGGCAGAGAGAGCTAGAAACATCAGTGATGAGAGAGAATCATTGATTGACTTTCTCCTGCACGCCTCCCGCTGTGGATCGAGGCCACACCCTACAAGCCGGACATTTGCCCCAACTGGGAATTGAATCAAGACTTCCTTGGTCATAGGTTGATGCTCAACCACAGCGCCACACTGGACAGGCATGGTTGTTATTATTATTATTATTTTTTAAGAGGCATGAATAATCCAAATAGAAACATAGTATATCCTTCTTGGAATTTTTATTGATCTAGAAGCCTCTGAAGGTGACTTTATGAGAACGAAACCAGTTGTTTACTGCTCCCCTTGCAAACAGCCAGAGGGAAGGGTTTTAAGCTGCCCTGTGGGGCTGCGGGATAGATAGAAGGACAAGCTTCCTGACTGTAGGGGGTTAATAAATGTAGGAGTTGTAACACCTTTGATGTCTCCTGAGAATATCTCAGTCTTAGTTCACCAGAGCTTGTGTTCATTCTTCTGGAACCAGCTCAAATGCCTCCCCTCAGACTTGCCAGCATTGCCACGAGGAATCATGGACTGTTCTTCTCTGCTCCACAGTGTGACTCTGGCACCTTCAGAGATCGCCCATGTTGTTCTTCCGGACTGAGAGCCAAGCCTCTGAACTCCTCCTTTCCCTGAGATCTCGGAGGGCTGCTGAACTCCTCCTTTCCCTGAGATCTCAGAGGGCTGCTGGACTCCTCCTTTCCCTGAGATCTCGGAGGGCTGCTGGACTCCTCCTTTCCCTGAGATCTCGGAGGGCTGCTGAACTCCTCCTTCCCCTGAGATCTCGGAGGGCTGCTGAAGTCCTCCTTTCCCTGAGATCTCAGAGGGCTGCTGGACTCCTCCTTTCCCTGAGATCTCAGAGGGCTGCTGGACTCCTCCTTACCCTGAGATCTCAGAGGGCTGCTGGACTCCTCCTTCCCCTGAGATCTCAGAGGGCTGCTGGACTCCTCCTTTCCCTGAGATCTCAGAGGGCTGCTGGACTCCTCCTTTCCCTGAGATCTCAGAGGGCTGCTGGACTCCTCCTTCCCCTGAGATCTCAGAGGGCTGCTGGACTCCTCCTTTCCCTGAGATCTCAGAGGGCTGCTGGACTCCTCCTTCCCCTGAGATCTCAGAGGGCTGCTGGACTCCTCCTTTCCCTGAGATCTCAGAGGGCTGCTGGACTCCTCCTTCCCCTGAGATCTCAGAGGGCTGCTGGACTCCTCCTTTCCCTGAGATCTCAGAGGGCTGCTGGACTCCTCCTTCCCCTGAGATCTCAGAGGGCTGCTGGACTCCTCCTTCCCCTGAGATCTCAGAGGGCTGCTGGACTCCTCCTTCCCCTGAGATCTCAGAGGGCTGCTGGACTCCTCCTTTCCCTGAGATCTCGGAGGGCTGCTGGACTCCTCCTTCCCCTGAGATCTCGGAGGGCTGCTGGACTCCTCCTTTCCCTGAGATCTCAGAGGGCTGCTGGACTCCTCCTTACCCTGAGATCTCAGAGGGCTGCTGTAGTCCTCCTTTCCCTGAGATCTCAGAGGGCTGCTGGACTCCTCCTTTCCCTGAGATCTCAGAGGGCTGCTGGACTCCTCCTTTCCCTGAGATCTCAGAGGGCTGCTGGACTCCTCCTTTCCCTGAGATCTCAGAGGGCTGCTGGACTCCTCCTTCCCCTGAGATCTCAGAGGGCTGCTGGACTCCTCCTTTCCCTGAGATCTCGGAGGGCTGCTGGACTCCTCCTTCCCCTGAGATCTCGGAGGGCTGCTGGACTCCTCCTTTCCCTGAGATCTCAGAGGGCTGCTGGACGCCTCCGTCCCCTGAGATCTCAGAGGGCTGCTGAAGTCCTCCTTTCCCTGAGATCTCAGAGGGCTGCTGGACTCCTCCTTTCCCTGAGATCTCAGAGGGCTGCTGGACTCCTCCTTTCCCTGAGATCTCAGAGGGCTGCTGGACTCCTCCTTCCCCTGAGATCTCAGAGGGCTGCTGGACTCCTCCTTTCCCTGAGATCTCAGAGGGCTGCTGGACTCCTCCTTCCCCTGAGATCTCGGAGGGCTGCTGGACTCCTCCTTTCCCTGAGATCTCAGAGGGCTGCTGGACTCCTCCTTCCCCTGAGATCTCAGAGGGCTGCTGAAGTCCTCCTTTCCCTGAGATCTCAGAGGGCTGCTGGACTCCTCCTTTCCCTGAGATCTCAGAGGGCTGCTGAAGTCCTCCTTCCCCTGAGATCTCGGAGGGCTGCTGGACTCCTCCTTTCCCTGAGATCTCAGAGGGCTGCTGGACTCCTCCTTTCCCTGAGATCTCAGAGGGCTGCTGAAGTCCTCCTTCCCCTGAGATCTCAGAGGGCTGCTGGACTCCTCCTTTCCCTGAGATCTCAGAGGGCTGCTGAACTCCTCCTTCCCCTGAGATCTCGGAGGGCTGCTGGACTCCTCCTTCCCCTGAGATCTCAGAGGGCTGCTGAAGTCCTCCTTTCCCTGAGATCTCAGAGGGCTGCTGAAGTCCTCCTTTCCCTGAGATCTCGGAGGGCTGCTGAAGTCCTCCTTTCCCTGAGATCTCGGAGGGCTGCTGAAGTCCTCCTTTCCCTGAGATCTCGGAGGGCTGCGATGTAGCTCTGTCTCTGTCACCTACACCTCAGGCAGCACCCTGTCCACGGTGTCACAAAGGATGTGCTGAACTTCACAGAGACTCTTTGGGGTTTGAAAAAACGTGTTAAGTTCGAAAATCTCAATCTCCAGTGTCAGCCTGCATAAAAGCAGGTACTCTCACCTCCTGTTGGGAGGAATGTAACCAGGTTCAACTTTTCTGGAGAGTAATTTGAATTGCTTAGACTTTTGTATGCCTTTTAAGCATATTATTTTCTTTCATTTTTCTTCCCCTCCCCACCCCTCTTCTTTCTTTTCTTCCTAAGGGGTTAGTGAATGGCTTTGCTTAAAGATATTGCTATTATTCACAGCAATGTGTTTTTTTTTAAAAATAATAAAATATGGACTAATATTAATATGGATTTGTTTAAATTGTGGTTTGATATATGTGATAGAATATCATGTAGCCTTTCCAATGGATGATACATGAATACTTGTTAACCAAAACAAAACAAAACAAAACAAAACAAAAAAACCCACACAAAATGACAGAAGCCAATTATAAAATAGAAAGTGTGATTCCAACTTTGAAGAAACCATAAGGATATATCCACGGGGAAACTCCTGGAAGCATTTACGCCTAAATGTTTAACTTTTTATTTGGGTGGTGGGATTTTAATTTTCCTTTTTCTCCCCCTCTCTGAATGTCCTGCAATGAACATATATTCTGCTTAGAACATGGACTCCTTGGTCCCCAAATTTCGAAAACTGTAGAAACCCAATCAAAATACAGAAAGCCAGAGCCGGAAGAGCTGTGGGAAGTGCTGTGGGCCAGAGGCTCTCAAACTTGGCTGCGCATTCGAGCCACCTGTGGAGCTTTCAAAACTCACCCCAGCAGATGGTCAGCCCAGTTCGCACCTGATGCCAATAAAATGGAAATGTCCACGACGGATCAGGGCATCACAGGGCCTTCCGTCTCCCCAGGTGACTCTACTTGGAGAACCACTGCTGTCCACACGGAGCTATTTAAGTTTAATGAATGTTACATAAAAGAAAACGAGGCGAACAATTCCGTTGCTTAGTCAGGCTAGCCATACGGTAAGTGCTCCATAGCCCTGTGTGGTTAGGGGCTGCCATACCAGACAGGAGAGCCCTGGATCTGCCCCTCAGTTTTCAGCAGAGGAGACCAGAGAGGAACCCGGCAGGTGTGCACCCTCCCTTTAGCAGGCCTGATGCTCACGGAAGGAGAGGGACCCTGTGCTGACCTGCCCCGGGCCTGCAGTCACTGTGTGCCTACAGCAGACCTGCTGGGCCATCTGGGGCTGTGTGCCTAGAAAGCTGCTCTGCTTCCTTGGCCTACCCTGTCGTCCTCCTTGAACTTGGGCAAGCTTTGTGCCATGTGATTCTTCCCACGGGCTGGGAGCCGGGACAGGCCACCCGGCGAGCTGTTGACATGGCATCCAGGCGCGGCGGCCAGCAGAGCAGGGCTGAGTGTTTTCCACGGCTGAGGCTGAGAAAGGTGAGTGAGCCGAGGCGGAATAACAAAAAGCCACTTCAAAACACGCCAGAAAAAGTCAGAAACCGGAGACCATCAGAGGTCTGACAAGAGCGCAAAAACAAGTCACGGGGGAGCCTCTAGCCCTGATGGTTTCGAGACCGTCTGTCGTGGTTGCTGACTTGAGAACGGGCCTGTCCCAGTTCTGAGAGGAGGTGGGAGCTGAGGCTGTGGGGGCTCAGAACCCTCACCCGAGTTCTGAGAACGGTGCCACCTGGGTGGCGGGACCGTCCCAGGCGACTGTGTCTCTGGGAAGACAGGGGGTGGTGGTGGTGGTGGGAATGGCAGGGCCAGGCTGGCTGGCTGAGAGTGTGGGGAAGCGACATCCCCCCCCGGCCCCGGGCTCCTGGGCCTTGTGCCTCAGAGTGGGAAGCCCCCACGGACATAGTGCATGTCCACAGCCACTCCTGTCCAGGAGGTGCCCAATCATGAAGACACCAAGGGAAAGCCCAGGGCTCCCTCACCTCACCCCATTTCCCAGTCTCTGCCGCGGGGAAGTGAGCCCGGGGGTTGGGGGTCGGAGGGCTGGAGCTCCAGTCCCAAGCTCTGGCCCCTTTCTTGCTGTGTGACCCTGGGCAGGTCAGTTGATCCCTCTGGACCGTCGTTTCTTGACCTGTAAATTGGAGGGTTGGTTCAGACCAATCATGTTCAACCGATGCGCTGCAAGAATTTTTCTTTTCTTTTTCATTCTTTAAAGTATTATAAATAGGAGTACATATGTTTTCCTTCCCCCCGCATTGTCCTCCCCCCAGGCTCCCCTACCTCCCAGCACATGTCCTCACCTGCCCCCATCCCCCGCCCCAGTGCCTTGTATCCATTGGCTATGCTTATATGCATGCATACAAGTCCTTCGGTTGATCTCTTACAGCCCCCCCCCCCCCCACACTCTCCCCAGCCTTCCCCCTGTAGTTTGACAGTCTGTTCAATGCTTCTTTGCTTCCATATTAATTTTTCCCCCCTGTTTCTTTTCTTTAAAAAGATCTCACCGCAAGAATTTTTAAAACATGCCATACCTGACTATTTAGTCGGGACCACTGACCTCTCTTCCTTTAGATTAAAAAATAAAAATATTGGCAACAGCCACCACAATACCCATCGAGGGCGAATGAGTCAAAATTATACCGATTTTGTGGTCAGATCGGCAATATATATATATATATTTATTTTGTGTGCCACAGAATTTTAGTCATGAATTTATGTGCTCTGAGATGAAAAGAGTTGAAAATCGCTGGCCTAGCCCAATAGTTCTCACCTGGGCTGTGTTGGACTAACCGAGTGAGCTGCACAAGTAAACAAAACTCTAATTGTTCTGGGGTACAACCTGGCATCAGGATTTTTAAAGGCTCCTTCAATGATTCTGGTGTGTGGCCAAGATGGAGAAGCACGGGTCTATGCAGCGCTTCTCAAGTTTAGGGTGCATAGGCGTCCCCATGGTAAAACTCAGAGTCTCATTCCTTCGGTCTCGGTGGTGCCCAGGGACCACACTGGGATAAGTCTGTCTTTAAAGTTCACATCACTCTCGCCGGCGAGCTCAACCGCACGCTCCAGCACATGTGTTTTGGTAGCTGGTGGTAGTTGTGTTTTCTACCAATAGACATCCTTCCAAGTTCTTTCTTTTTCTCCCCTCTCTCATTTGACTTCTCACTCATCCTTTGAATTCTTACTGGAGGCCGTGGGTGCGAATGAAACAGGGACCTTTCCATCAGGGGCAGACATTGAAAGATAAAGTGAGACTGATGCAAGTTCCAGGTGAAACAGAGGCCACTTTTATTGGGAGGGTTGGGAGAGACTCCACGTAGCCGATAACGATAGTTAACAAATATCGAGCCTCTGTTTCTGCTGGGCACTCTTTAAGTGCTTTATGCAAGTTATTTAGTCCTCCCAACACCCCGCGGTAAGTACTGATAACATTCCCCAGCTTATACATGAGAAAGCTGAAGCCTAAAGAGATTCCGAGGTTTTTGAAGCAAGGCAAGAGACTTGCAGTGCTGGGACTTGAACCCAGGTCTCTGTGTCGACTACTAGTTCACATAAGGGCTTGGGCAGTATTTGAGCTCCATACCTGACCAGATCTGACCGGACCCAACCTGGTGCAACCAGACCCAGCCTCTTGGCACTAAGTTGTTGTTGGCAGGGGAAGGGGTGGGATGGGATTTGCATGAGTTTAGTCTACTTACATACTTCTTTGCTTGCCTTCTATACTTCTCCAATCAGAAAAGGGCAGGTGGTAACAGTCTCCTCTCCCCCCCCCAGTCACCATTCCTGCCCCTGGCCCAGGCCCTTGCATGAAGACCTGGGATCATACTTTCTCCGCATGGCTGCCTGTCCCAGCCTAAATCTCTGCTGCCTGCATTTTTTTTCAATATGCGCCTTTCCTTTTCTCCAGGGAAGGAGGCAGTATATCCAACTTTACGACTGTTTTAACCTCTTTTTATATGCTTGTCCCTTACTAAGAGCCTGGACTATTCCCCTGTCCAAACGGTGCTGCATAGAAGGTCATCTGAGACGGCCACAATTGCTGCAAATTCTAAACTCAGCTTCTACTGGGTTCTTAGCCAACACAATAGTCAACAGCCCAGCCCAACAGTTTTTCCAACTTGACTCAACCCGTCTGGTCTCACCTCCCGACATCGGGGCTACAGGCCTGGGGTGGGGGTGGGGGGTGAGGAGGAAGGAATGGAGACTTCTTTGTTGCCCCACTAGATCTTGAGTTCCTGAAAGCAGAAACCTTGTCTTTTCATTGTGGTATCCCCGGGAACAGAATATGGTGTCTGGCAGAGAGGTGCCAGGGATCATCATGTTGATCAGATTAATTAATGAAGGTGACTCCGGTACATTGCCTTAGTGCAGGGGTCGGCAAACTGTGGCTCTCGAGCCACATGTGGCTCTTTGGCCCCTTGAGTTTTTAGCAAAGGCCAGCTTAGGAGGACCCTAATGAAGTTAATAACAATGTGCCTACCTGTATAGTTTAAATTTTTAAGAAAATTGGGCTCTCCAAAGAAATGTTAATCGTTGTACTGTTGATATTTGGCTGTGTTGACTAATGACTTTGCCGACCACTGCCTTAGTGCATAGAATGAGCAGCAGCACTGATGGCTGTCCTGCTTGGCTCTCAGGCAGGAGAGTCACCTGGCACAGCTCCAGCTTGGGAAGGCCCCCGAGCCTGTGGGTGCAGTTACTGGGAAATCTGTCTCTTTCATCTTCTCAGGTTCTGCAGCAGCTCAGGAAGAACGAGGTTTTCTGACAGAACCCACCCCTTGCCATGCGGGGGGAGTTAGAGGGCCAGCTCTGAGGGCAATCGACAGAGGCCCCGTACCACTGAGGCAGCCCCGAGATTATAGCATGGGGGACCCCTGGAGAGAAGAGACCTTTCTCTTCTTTACCTTCCAGAGAAAGGACCACGTCATTGCAGTATATGTTTTTAAAACTGTGCCTTGGAGACTGGGGTGAGAAAAGTGAAGGGTTCAATTTAAAGGTGAGGGCGTGCCTCTGCAGATGGTTTTTGTCC